>LPNX010432878.1:139793-156605 GCA_001517045.1 Pseudotsuga menziesii | reverse complement strand
ATACCATGCTACTGGGGAAAATGTCTCTTCATAATCAATTCCCTCTTTCTGAGAGAAACCTCTGGCCACAAATCTTGCTTTATACTTCTCAATACTTTCGTGAGCTGCATGCTTTATTTTGTATATCCATTTGGAGGATACTATACTCTTTCCTTCTGGTTTGGGAACTATATCCCATACATCATTCTTCATTATTGACTGGTATTCTTCAGTCATTGCTTCTAACCATTCCTTCTTTTGTATGGCTTCTTCGTAGTTTGTAGGTTCTTGACCTACCAGATCACACATCAAGGCTACGTAGTTGGAAAAAGTAATAGGTTTCTTTCTTTCCCTTATGGAGCCTTCAGGAGCTCCATATATTTCTGCTTCTTGTATAATTTCTCTTGTCCAAGTAGGCTTTCTCTTTCTTGATATCTCCATAACAGGAGGTTCTTGAGGTTCTATCATGTCATGTTCTTCAGGAGCTTCATCTTCAGGGAGACATGTAGTTTCTTTATTTCTGGGAGGCGTCTCTTCTTCATTCACTTCTTCATGTTGGCACTTCCTGGATCTCTTGAGGGTTTCCTCTTCATCGAATGTCACATCTCGACTAATTTCCATGTGATGGAATCTAGGAATGTAAATTCTGAATGCTTTGGATACTTCACAATATCCAACAAATATCCCCTTCTTTCCAGAAGGGTCTAACTTGGTTATTTTCTCTTTTGGTATATGAATATATACTGGACAACCAAATATCTAGAGGTGAATTACCTCAGGCTTATTCCCTGTGAACATCTCTTCTGGAGTCTTGAACCCAAGAGCACTATGAGATATTCTATTCTGTACATATACAATAGTTCTTGCTACTTCTTCCCATAGATGCATTGGAAGATTTTGAACATATATCATTGTCTTCATTGCCTCCATGATGGTTCTGTTTTTTCTTTCCGCAACCCCATTCTATTGAGGATTGTAGGGAGTAGTTATTTCCCTCTTGATTCTGGCATCTTTGCAAAAAGCCTCAAACTCTTTTGAGGTATATTCTCCTCCATTGTCTGAACGGAGTGTCTTTATTTTCTTGTCTAAAAGATTCTCTATCAAGGATTTGAACTCCTTGAATTTCTCAAACACTTCACTCTTTGCTTTCAAGAACTATATCCAAGTCTTTCTTGAAAAATCAACAATAAATGTGATATAATATTCAAATCCACTTAAGGATGTAGAAGACATTGGACCATAAACATCTGAATGAATCAATTCCAACGTACCTTTTGTTTTAGTTTCACTTTTCAGAAATGGATTCTTGATGTTCTTTTCCTTTGCACACCCTTTGCAAATGCCTTCATGCTTGATCTTCATATCTGGTAATCCCGTCACTACCTTATTTACATGAGGTAGAGCTTTGTAATTAATTTGGGCAAGCCTTCTATGCCATAGTTCACTAGGGTTAGTGGACTCACGAACAAGGGCTGTTTCTGAGTGCCCCTTGAGTTTATACATGCCTCCTTCTTCTTCACCAATGATGATTGCATCTTCAATATTATTTCCTTTGGGCCACATGAGTACTTGGCCATCTATGAAAGCCACTCTAAATCCTTTCTTTTGTAAAGCTGAGATAGAAAGTAAGTTTTTCTTTAAACCAGGTACATACAACACATCTTTCATCTTTAGAGGATTACCTGAATCAAGTTTGTAGCTTGCTTCACCAACTCCTTTGATCGGATATTGATAGTCATCTCCTAGGGATACTTTCTGAGGAGAGCTTCTTTCTTCAAGTTTGGACAAAGTTCTCTTTTGTCCCATCATGTGCTTTGAAGCACCACTATCAATAAGCCAAGTGTCTTTTCCAGGTGTTACAGACCCAGAGAGTGTAGAGAATAGTACATACTCTTTTCCACCTTCTTCTCTTGTTTTCTTTCTTGGAGGTCCTTCTTCTTCTTCTTCTTCATCTTCATCTTCCGCTAGATGAGCATGATATCTTTTGTTGTTTTTGATCCTCTTCTTATACTCTTGCTTCTTTATAGGACAATTTCGGGCAATGTGTCCTATCTTGTTACAATGAAAACATTGAAAATCAGAGTAGTCTCTACTTGGAGGAGTTTCTCTTACCCTTTGGATTCTTCTAGGAGGTTGAGACTCCTTGAAATTAGATTGACTTCTTCTCTTCTTGGTGTGAGTGGCTAGGGCTTGATCATCTTCTTTTAATAAGGCTTCTCTATTTGCCACTCTTGTCTCTTCTTGAATGCAGTCTTCCCATACCACATCAAAATTCATGCTTTCTTTTCTGGCACACATCATTTGGATGAAGGACTCCCAGGGTCTAGTGAGACCATTGAGAGCAGTCATAACCAGTTCATGTTCATCAAGCTTGTCTCCAATAGCTTCTAGTTGCTCTTTGATCTGAGAAACTCTTGTGAATTAATCTTGGATGGATTCTCCATGACTCATCTTGGTGCTCTTTAGTTGAGCTCTTAGATTCATCTTCCTGTTAATGTTCCTTCCTTCATACATTCTGGATAGGGCATCAAACATTTCTTTTCGAGTCTTCTTGGAAGACACTTGAGGGATCAAGTGATCTTGATGGAGTCATCAATAATCATTTGTGCTCTAATCATATCCTTTCTGTGCTTCTCCTTGGCTTCAGCTTCTTCAGGTTCTGAAACTTCTTCTTTGACATACTTATCAAGATCATTCTCTTGGAGAATGAGACCAATCCTGTATTTCCATGCTCAGAAATTTTCTATGCCTTCTAGCTTGTCCTCAAGCTTAGTGCTTGGGGCCATCTTGTCAGAAAATCACAAAAAAATGAAATTTTGCGGAATGAGAAACTGACCTTACCAAGAGATGTGCTTGAATGAGGTGAGTTGACTGGTGTGCTTGGATTCTGGAGATTTCAATTCTTCACCTTTCAAATTAGACTTGTAAGATTCAGCTTCTGCAGTTTTTCGGGATAGCTGTCAAACTAGGGTTTGACTTTTCCAGAGACTCACATATCCAAAAAATGTGATTCTAGGCTCAAAAGATGCACTCTAGGAGGGCGCAACTTTCCATGCAATCAGTTTTCCGAGACTCGAAATTTTTCCCGAAAACCCTAATTTCTTCCGGGGAGAGAGAGAGAGAGCTATTTCACCTTGTGAAATCTGTCCTGTTCAGGTTAGCTCTGATACCATGTTAAATTTTCATATGCTTAGCTAAGACATCAATATTTCATAACAAAAGCATATAAACATGATCACTGAAAGAAACAACATCACAAGAACAACGCAGATTTATCTTGGGAAAACCCTAAAGGGAAAAACCCAGCAAAAAGATTCCTCAATATAGATGCCCCAAAAAGGTAAAAGATAAAACCAGCAAGGAGATCAAAGCCTGATCCTCCTCCTTCTCCTGCTACTCTTCTCTTCTCCACTAATGCGCTATACAAGTGAGAGTGAGTGCTCTAAATGAGGAGCTCTACACCTCTATTTATATTCATCCGTTCACTTTAATTAACTCATCCGACATGTAGGCTTGAGTTAAATCATGTAGGCTCGAGTTACACATGTAGGCTCAAGTAACTATACTGGGGTGCTAATGATCCACCTTTACAATTAGAGGGGACTACCTCATGACTCTTATTAGTTCTTCTGATTAGGAGCATTGGGGTACAAAGTAATACAAGTGGTTCTCCCGATAGGACCATCGGGGACCACAAAAAGATACATATAGAATATTCTTCAAAGTTACAATATTTCAAAAGATCTCTTGCCGGCAAGCTCAAATCAGTTGGCTCAAGTTTTTTTCAATTGATATGTCTGACAAACATCAGAATTCAGAAATCTGGTTGTGGCACAGGCATTTAGGTCATGTATCTTTTGGATATTTACAGAAATTGTTTCCAAAGCTATTTTCTCAATTAAATGTTTCGGATTTTAAGTGTGACATTTGTGAACTGGCTAAAAGTCACCGTGTCCCATTTCCCATTAGTATGAATAAGATTCCTGCACCTTTTATAGTTATTCACTCTGATGTATGGGGGACTGCAAATACTTCTTCTTTGAGTAGAGCACGTTGGTTTGTTTCATTTATTGATGATCATACTCGCATGACTTGGATTTGTTTAATGAAATCAAAGAATGAAGTTAGTTCCCTATTTCAACAATTTCACAAAATAATAGCCACTCAATATCAATCTAATATTTAGGTTCTTCGTACTGATAATGGTGGAGAGTTTGTTAATCAAGACTTGAAACAGTCCCTGAATTTACATGGCATTATTCATTAGACGACTTGCCCTTACTCCTCTCAACAAAATGGGGTAGTAGAGTGAAAAAATTGTCACCTTCTTGAAGTTGTTCGTGCTTCCTTGTTTGGGGCTCATATGCCTATCAGCTATTGGGGAGAAGCCATTACTGCTGCAGCCTATCTCATCAACCGTGTACCCTCTAGTTCCCTACAATTTCAAACTCCCTTTGATGTCCTCCATAATACTGTAAGTGCCCCTACCATACCGAATCTGTCCCCTAAATTTTTTGGGTGTGTAGCCTTTGTGCACCTTCACAAACCCTTGAGAAATAAGCTGGAACCCCGTGCCCTTTGGTGTGTATTTGTTGGCTATGCCTTGCATCAAAAAGGTTATCGGTGTTATGACCCCCCTTCTCATAAAATTTATGTTACCCTTGATATGGTCTTTCATGAAAACGATATGTATTATTCTACCTCCGAGTCTCCACTTCAGGGGGAGAATAGAGATGAAGTGCAGACTTTGCATCATCCTTTGGACTTAGATCTTATAAGTGGTGATAATTTGGACACTATTGGTGAATGTGACCATTTGGAAACTAGTGATGGTGACACCGTAACCAACAAGGGTGGTTGTCCAGATGGGCAACAATTTTTGGAGAATGAGGTTCAGGATCAAATGGAAGTGCCGTTAGTGTCTTCCTCCTCTCATGATGTACCAGCTAACCAATTGTCTTCTCCAGCCAATTCCATGCCTGAGCCTCAGGTAAATTCTGAATCTGAACCTCACTTAAAAATGTTACCCGATCGAGTCACAAGAGGGAAACCCAAAGTTAGCTATGAACCTATTCTCAACGCCAAATCTAAGTATCCCATAAGCAATTATGTATCCTACCATAGACTGTCAAATGAAAGTAAGGCATTTGTGAATCAATTATCTATTGTAGCTATTCCTAACAGTGTGCATGAAGCTTTGAAAGATCCTAGATGGAGGGAGGCGATGAATGAAGAAATGAAGTCTTTTCAAAAGAATTCAACGTGGGAAGTTGTTGACTTGCCTGAAGGGAAGATACCTGTTGGATGTAGGTGGGTCTTCACCATTAAATACAAGATGATGGAACCATCGAACAGTTCAAAGAAAGACTTGTCGCCAAGGGATATACTCAAACATACAGAATCGATTATATGGAGACATTCGCACCAATGGCCAAAATTAATACAGTCCGTATTCTACTATCTCTAGCAATGAATTTTGACTGGCCTTTGCACCAGTTCGATGTAAAGAATGCATTTCTACATGGAGATCTCCAAGAAGAAGTATATATGGAGTTTCCCCCTGGCTGTAATCTGCAGACTAAAGGCAATAAACAGGTTTGTAGATTGAAAAAATCTCTATATGGCTTGAAGCAGTCTCCTAGAGCGTGGTTTGGAAGGTTCACGAGCTTTATGAGGTCTATTGGTTACCAACAAAGTAACTTAGATCACACTCTCTTCTTGAAACATAATGGAAAACGAATCACAGCTCTTATTGTGTACGTTGATGATATGATAGTAACCGGAGATGATCCCGAAGAAAGAAAAGCACTGCAGGAGTAGCTTGCCCATGAGTTTGAAATGAAGGATCTTGGTGAATTGAAGTATTTCCTTGGGAATTTAAGTGTCAATATCAAAGAAAGGTATTTTTCTGTCACAACAGAAATATGCCTTAGACTTATTGAAGGAAACTGGTATGACAGAATGTAGTCTGACTAGCACCCCTATGGAAGAAAATCTGAAGCTAGGTGTGCACCCAAACCAAGTTCCTGCTAACAAGGAACACTATTAGAGGCTGGTTGGAAGATTAATGTATCTTGCACATACTCGGCCGGATTTAGCTTATGCACTAAGTGTTGTCAGTCAATTCATGCACTCCCCAAGCGAAGAACATATGAATGCTGTCATCCGGATCTTACGCTACTTGAAGTCATCTCCAGTAAAGGGAATTTTATTCACAAAAGGTGATAGCTTGGATGTTAAAGGCTATACAAATGCTAATTGGGTTGGGTCAATTGAGGATAGACGTTCTACATTGTGCTACTTCACGTTTGTAGGAGGAAATCTGGTTACTTGGCGAAGTAAAAAACAAGAGGTAGTTGCTAGATCCAGTGCTGAGGCCGAATACAGAGGAATGGCTAAGGCAATATGTGAATTGTTGTGGTTCAGAAATCTGTTGCAAGCTTTACATATGAAGCAAGTCAGTCCTATGAAGTTATACTGTGGTAACAAGGCAGCATGTGATGTTGCCCATAATCCAATTCAACATGATCGAACTAAGCATGTTGAGGTTGATAGGTATTTTATCAAGGAGAAACTAGAAGCAAAGTTGATTGAAGTTCCTCATGTTCGATCTCAAGACCAGCTTGCTGATGTGCTGACCAAAGTAGTGTCAAACCAAGCATTTAATGGCTGTCTCGACAAACTTGGCATGAGTGATATCTACGCACCAACTTGAGGGGGGGTGTTGACGATTGGGAGCAATTATTTCCAAGTTGGTTCTCTGACATTCATGCTCCTGATTTGTCTCTACTGCTAGCTGTACAGATAGACTAGATCACCAGAATCCCTGTAAATATTTGATTGTATCTCTGTAGTTAGAATTTTCCTTATACTAGTCAATTACGGTCCTAAACTATAGGATCTAAAACTATATACAACGGCTATTTATGCCAAATGAGTATCAGAGAAATGCATTGAAGCCTTTCCTCACAGACTTCTTATTTTTAATTGTTTGTAGGGTTACAACTATGGTGTTGAGGGATTAGAGACCAGAAAGACCATATATTGGTTGTAAGCCTAGATTTCTAGGCAAATCCTTTTATTCCTCGTAATGTTAAATTATAAAGATCTCGTTAATATTTTATAAAATTAACTTTTAAAGATTTGTTAACTATAAAGATTTCGTTACCATTTTGTAAAATTAACTTTTAAAGATTTTTTTGGGGGCTATTTTACAGAAATCTTGGGCCTTTTTCAAATAAGACAATTCTAGAAATTTGTATAAATCATATTTAGAAACCAAATTAACTTTTAAAGATTTCGTTAACATTTTGTAAAATTAACTTTTTAAAGATTTTTTTGTGGCTATTTTACCGAAATTTTGGCCTTTTTCAAATAAGACAATTCTAGATATTTGTATAAATCATATTTCGAAACCGCATATAAACACCTGTAAGGTTGTTTTGTTAAAATCTTCCATGAGTCATCATGGAAGTTTTGGAAAGGATGGGAACTCCGTCTTCTTATTATTGTGTATATGAAGCAAAATCATAAGGAGAGATGTCACAGATTGTTTGGTGTTTGAAGGGCGAGAAGTATATGTGCAAGAGGTAGTCAATTTTTTTGTTGTTGTTGAAGCTACTGACAAAAGAGAAGGGCAGTGTTAACAAATAATTTAGAGAAATATTTTAGTGCCTCCAAATATATGAAAGAGACCAATAAATTGCCTATTCGAAAAGTTTACCTTACCTACCTTGACGCCAAAACAACCAGTCGATATGATGTTTAAACTAAGCCACATTAGTGTCATTAATTCTGAAAATACTATGAACAAACTATCAAGTTTAATTATTTGGGAGCATAAGATTATGTGGCAGTTTGTCCAATCTGATGGTTAAGATTACTCAAGCTAAGCCTGGAAACTCAGTTCAAACGGTATCTTTTTTCGTTTTTGGGGTGAATAGATGATCAGACTCTCTTAGACAATGAAGTTAATGAAGAGTCACCGATTTAATTGACTATGACATTACTAAATATTTTAAATTACTTGAAATTTCAATTGTAATTAATCTGCTTTATACTAGTTATTTTAAATTACTTGACATCAAAACTGTAAGTAATCAGCTTCAACTTCATAATTGGTAGGTCATATGTAAATTTGACTGCTTTAATTTTTAATAAAGAATTTGATGGAGCTGGTACTTAATTTTGCTGACAATGTAAATTTGACTGCTTTAATTTTTAATAAAGAATTTGATGGAGCTGGTACTTAATTTTGCTGACAATGATCAGTCAGTAAGGCTTAATTAGTTTAAAAGAAAATGCTAACTTTTTTCTTTTATAGATAGTCTGGGTCACTCCAGTTTAGTGAAATGATAAATTTTAATTAGTTTAAAAGAAAATGCTAATTTTTTTCTTTTATATGGATAGTCTGGGTCACTCCAGTTTAGTAAAATGATAAATTTTAATATGGATCCTGATCCACACCTCCCCATGCAACAAAAAGATTGTTTGTAACTAGAGAGTCCAAACAGGATAGGGTCAGCAAGAGGCTTGTTGGGCCTCACTATCCAGGTTCTTTCATCATGGCCATCTTCAAACCCATCTGGTTCTAGTTTTCTGGAACGTTAGAAGACTATTTTATTTAGTGTCTGCGTCTCTTGTCTCCCTTTTGAGAGTATATCATATTGTGGATTCACTGCATACCCATATGTCCACTGGCTCTAAGCATGGCATGTTATTTTTCAAGTGTCCATGCATATCAAATGCTTAACGAGCCTGGTTGTTGAAGAAAATGCTTTGGTTATGCCTTATCAGCTTTTACTACGATAGTGTTATTATAGTAATAGAAATTTATATTTATATTTTTTGCTATGGTTAAAAAGTCAAAGATGTGTAAAGTCTAGTAATAAACATACACTATTCTTCATAAAAGTTCAATTAAAACTTATATTATTTAGAATTGTCATTTACATTGTTGATTTTTCTAATTTTTATGATTGTTTTGAGTTAACTTTCATTAGTTTATATTAAGAATGGCTCACAGACTCATAACTTCCCCTTGGAGGGAACCTCGATCTCGAGAACATCAAGCTTCTCCTTGAAGTATTCAAACTTCACTCTGGCCAATGGCTTAGTCAGCACATCAGCTATCTGCTTGTCCGTAGCAACATACTGGAGCTTCACTGCTCCTCTCTGCACCATATCCCTGATATAGTGATATTTGATCTCAATATGCTTCGACTTGTCATGGAACACCAGTTTCTCAGACAACTTCACACAACTCTGGTTGTCGCAATATATACAATTAGCATCCAACTGGAGATCAAATAAATCAGACAACATCTTCCTAAGCCATATTGCCTCCAAGCTAGCCGAACAAGCTGCAACATACTCTGCTTCGGCTGTAGTCAGTGTCACATAGGATTGTTTCTTGGTAAACCAAGAGATCACACCTGATCCCATACTAAAGCAACACCCTGAGGTTCTCTTTCTATCGATGGCACTCCCTGCCCAATCTGAATCAACATAACCTTCCAGTTTAATCTTCTAATTAGCCTTATACTTGAGCCCATAATTGCCATTGTACCCATCAGGTACCTCAGAATATGCTTTGCAGCAATCAAGTGAACATGTCTCGGATATGTCTGGAGCTGGCTCAAGGTGTTCACAGCAAAGCAAATATCTGGTCTTGTATTCATCAGGTACATCAAGGACCCAATCATCTGACGATACATCATAGCATTAACCATCTCTGATGAAGCATCACTTAATAGCTTCAAGTTCAATGCCATAGGTGTGGTCATGGACTTGCAATCCACCATCCCAAATCTCTTTAGGATCTCTACCACTTACTTCCCTTGTCAGAGGAAGATTCCATCTACATTCTGCCACACCTACATGCCTAGAAAATAGTGCATCATGCCCAAGTCCTTCATTTCGAACTCGGCATCAAGCTTCCTCTTCATATCAGAAATCAACCCACCCATACCTGTCACAAACAGATCATCTACATACAGTAGGAGTATCACTGGGTTACCATCTTCAACCTTGTAGTAAAGGTTGGAATCTCCTTTACTCCTGGTAAAGCCTAAACTAGATGAAAAGCCATCAATTCTACCGTACCATGTCCTGGGTGCCTGCTTTAAACCGTACATGGATTTCTTCAATTTACACACATGAGACTCCTTGTCATGTGTCTCAAAACCGAGTGGCTGCTCTGCATACACTTCCTCTTCCACTACACCATTTAAGAAAGCAGTCTTGACATCCATTTGGTGTATCTTCCATTTCATCATTACAACCAGAGCAAGTACTGATCTGATGGAAGTGTAACTGGCTACAGGTGCAAAAGTTTCTTCATAATCTATTCCTTCTTTCCGGGAGAAGCCACTAGCCACAATTCTTGCTTTATATTTTTCTATGCTGCCGTCTGCAGCATGCTTGATCTTGTACATCCATTTAGGAGTTACAATAGACTTCCCTTTTGGTCTTGGGACAACATCCCAAACATCATTCTTCATGATCGATTGATACTCTTCGATCATAGCATCCTTCCATTCTTTCTTTTCTATTGCTTCTTCATAGTTGGAAGGTTCTTTATCAATGATGTCACATAATAGGGCTACATATCCGAAGTAGGACCTAGTTCTCTTTCTTTCTCTGTGTGTTTCTTCTAGAGCCCCATATCTTTCTGCACCTTGGATAGCTTCTCGTACCCAAGCAGGTTTCCTCTTGTGAGGATTCTTCTCCTGAGGTGGATCTATAGGCTTCTGAGGTTCTTCTAATTCTCGATCTTCTTCTTGAATTTCTTCATTCATGGTT
Organism: Pseudotsuga menziesii; assembly: GCA_001517045.1. NCBI lineage: Eukaryota > Viridiplantae > Streptophyta > Pinopsida > Pinales > Pinaceae > Pseudotsuga > Pseudotsuga menziesii. The sequence continues at coordinate 145,823 of LPNX010432878.1, read as the reverse complement.
TTGCCATGAATTCTGGGTATTTCTATTTCTTTAGGTTCTTCAGCAGGTCTCTTTTTGGATTTGTTGTAAGCTGAGTCTTCGTCAAATGTTACATCCCTACTGATGTCGATATTCTTGAATCATGGGAAGTATATTCTATAATCCTTCGATCTTTCAGAGTATCCCACAAATATACCCTTCCTTCATGAAGGATCTAACTTTGTCCTCTTTTCTTTCGGAATGTGTATGTACACTGGAAAACCGAATATTCTGAGATGGCTAACTTCTGGTTTCTTGCCAAAAAAGACTTTTTCAGGTGTCTCGTTCTCGAGTACTCTGTGTGGAGTACGGTTCTGTACATACACCGCAGTTCTGGTAGCTTCTTCCCATAGATGCACGGGAAGATCTTGATCATGAAGCATGGCCCTTACAACTTCTATGATCGTTCTATTCTTCCTTTCTGTGACCCCATTCTGTTGTGGATTATATGGAGTGGATAACTCCCTCTTAATCCTTGAGTCTTTGCATAACTCTTTGAATTCATTTGATGTGAATTCTCCGCCATTATTTCATCGAAAGGTCTTGATCTTCTTTTCAGTGTGGTTCTCGATCAAGGCTTCGAATTCCTTGAACTTGCTGAATACTTCATCTTTGTTCTTCATAAAGTATATCCATGTCTTTCTAGAAAAATCATCAATAAAGGAAACATAGTATACATACCCACTAAAAGAATTGGATGACATCGGACCGCATACATCGGAGTGAATGATTTCCAAGATTCCTTTTTCCTTGTTCTCTCTACTTAGAAATGTCTTCTTCGTATTCTTTCCTTTCACACATCCTTTGCATACACCGTCATGTTTTGACTGGATTTCTAGAAGTCCTTCAACATCTTTGCTTGCAAGAGGTAGTGCTCTGTAGTGAACATGTGCAAGCCTTCTATGCCAAAGTTCATTTGGCTCTACTATGTCATGGATCAAGGCTTATTCTGAATGGCCCTTCAATTTGTATAAACCTCCTTCTTGTTCCCCAATCAATACTACATCATCAATAGTCTTTCCCTTTGGCCACATGATAACTTGGCCACCTACAAATGCAACCCTCATGCCTTTTGCATCTAATGCAGATATGGAGAGGAGGTTCTTCTTTAGTCTTGGTACAAATAGGACATCCTTCATTTTCATAGACTTCCTCGAGTCTAGCTTGTAGGAGGATTCACCACTACCTTTTATTGGATATTGGTAGTCATCCCCCAGTTTCACCTTGTGGGGTGATTCATGTTCTAATAGTTTCACAAAGGATTCTTTAAATCCTGTCATATGTTTGGAAGCACCACTGTCTATAAGCCAATAATTGCTTCCATGTGAGATAGTTCCTGTAAGAGCATATATCAGAACATATTCTTTATCACTTGAAGAATCATCACTTTCTTGTTTGGCTCTTTTCTTAGGAGGTTAATCATCCTCTGCAGTGTGAGCAAATGTCTTCTTTGGTTTCCCTTCTACTTGTGAGAGCCAGTTTTGTTCTTAGGACAATTTCTAGCATAGTGTCCTATTTCATCACATGTATAACATCTGAATTTAGAACTTCTAGGGAGGGTGCTTACCTTTGTGATGGTATGTTCTCTTGGATTGTACTATGAGAGATTGATCTTCACTTCCCATATTTTCTTCTCGGGCTGCTATTCGAGCTTCTTCTTGTGAGAATTCTTCCCATAGTTTGCTGAACTTGACTAGCTTCTTCCTGGCACAGATCCCTTGAATCAAAGAGTCCCATTACCTAGGGAGACCATTCAAGGTGGTCATTACAATATTAGCATTCTCTACTTCTTCATCTAGCGCTTCAAGTTGTTCCTTGATTTGAGATACCCTTGTAAAGTAAGACTGGATGGTTTCTGCATTCTCGATCTTTACATTCTTCAATTGGTTTCTCAGAGTCATCTTCCGATTTATGTTCTTTCCTTCAAATAGTTTGGTCATGGTATCAAACATAGCTTTAGGTGTCTTTAGGGAGGACACCTGTGGTATGAGATGATACTTGATTGAATCAGCAATAATTCTCTTAGCCATGACCAATTTCTTCTTGTGTAAGGCCTTAGCCTCATCTCCCTCTAGAACTGGAACCTCCTCATTAATGTAGGATTCCAACTGATTTTCTTCCAAGACTAGGGAGATCCTATACTTCCAGGCTTGAAAGTTATCAGCTCCCTCAAGCTTGGTATGATGAGACATCTTAACTGAGAACCTCAAATGGAAATAAAAAAAGATTTAGATCTTACCAGGTTAAGATGTTAGAACTGGATTTGGAGTTAAATTTCTGCAGAGCTGGTTCAGGAGCAGATTAGGGTTTGACATTCCCAGATTTCTATCCAACCAAAATCTTTGATCTTGATTTGTAAACTTTGATTTTGAGGAGAAGATCAATCGAGGCCTGGGCTCACTCAAAAATTCCACTTATGTGGAAAGCCCTAATTTCTGGCTGCAGTGTCGGGTCACAAACTAAAAATGCACAGAATCAGATTCTTCTTCGACAAAAATATGTGCCCTAGAGAGGAGAGTTAGCCCAACCTTCTTTTGTTGAAAATCTGTGGAGAGAGATCCAAAAAACAGGAACCCTAGTTTTTGCAGTTGCAAAAATACCATGTTAGATTTTTATCATTTAAGCTAGCATTATCTTAGGATCTTTAACTGAGAGAATAACAAACACAACAATTAAACATAAGAGACAATGAACACAAAGTTTTTCCTCGGGGAAACCATAAACCTGAGAAAACCCCGCAACTTCCTCAGAGATAGAATCAACACCAAAAGCAAAACCCCAAAAAAATAAGATGATCTCCTGACAATAGTAGTCTCTCTCTCTCTCTCTTGTCCTAGCAACTTCTCTCTAAGTTATGCGCTACAACAGAGTGTGAGTGAATGTGTGATAAATAGAGAGGCTCACTCTCTATTTATACTAATTCCTGACTTGACAATAACTCACTAGGGCTGACTTCTCTAGGAGAGTCTAATCACCCTAGGGCCCCACAACTGCGGGGACTTTAACCCTTGATCAATAGGAGGGTTACCCACGATGAATTTACATGACTTGTTTACATTATTGAATCTCCCGATAGGAACATCGGGGCATGACATGACTCAACCACTTCCCGCAATAAACATCGGGGTACAATACATAAGATATACAAGTGAATACATTCTAAAGTTACAATTACATCACACCACTAACTCACCTCCTCTCTCTTTCCCTCTCTCCCCTCCTCTCCCTTACCCTTAATAACCCCTTCTCTCACTTTGTTTTTTCCGTGCTCCACTTACTCCCAATCTCCTAATAGACCCCTTTGTCTCTACTAGTAACACCTTAACACCCCCTATATCTCTCTACCTCTAAATCCTTACCACCTATGAATTGTTTCTAATTGTAACATCATCGAACCAAACAATTTAATTGTAGTGTTACACATCACGCCCTCTTATTAGCATTTTTAGTGTTAGACATTGCACCCTCTCTCTCTTTCTCCCTTTAATCCCTTAACACTCCCTCTCTCTCTACCTATAATCTCTTAACACCCGCCAATGTATCTCTATTTACCTCTCTCTATCCTTCTCTACCTCTAGTTTGTTACCACCCCCCAATGTCTCTCCCTTTACCTGTCTCTTTGAAGGGAAGAGAAGGAAGATAATTTGGAGTGAACCTGTGTTCGGTTGGGATATGACGCAAGATTGGAATTCTTTGTTTTTTTTCCTTGAAAAATATTGGACCTAAAAAGGATAAATGATTTCTCTATGCTCAAATTGGGCCCAAAGGAACAAACTGAGAGAACTCGACTCGGTATGTCTCTCTACCTCTAACCCCTTACCACCTTCAAATTCTTTTTAATGTTACCATCACCTTACCGAACACTGTAATTGTAGTGTTACACATCACACCCTCATATTAGAATTACAAATCGTGTGCTCATTTTGGTGAGAAAAAATATGTACACATTATGCTTTCCTAGACTTCCACCCCGCCAAAACCCCTAATACACCCCCTCTCCAATTCCCAAACACCCCCGCAACCCGTAACACCCCTCCCAACCCACTAACACCACCTCACAAACCCCCTAAAAACCCTGCTCCATCTCCCTAAGGCCCAACCCAAACCCCTAACATGCCTTCTCCAACTCCCTAAGACCCCACCCAAACCTAGAAAATCCCTTCTCCAAATCCCTAACACAACCCCCCCATGCCCACGACCTCTTAACACCCTCTACCCCTAATCATCCACACCATCGCCCCTTTTCCCCACAACTCTATTTATCGTGTTCTCTCACCCTCTTACTAACACCCTTCAATTTTCCCATCCCTCCTTTCCCTCTATCCCTTGTCATCATCCTAAGAATTGATAACCCCCCTCTCTCCTTCCCCTCATACTCCCCCATCTACACGTAACCCCCACCCCTCCCTCTCTCCCCCAACTCTCTAACTCAACACCACCTCATTGGCCATCTTATATTTAGATTGAAGATGGATCTATGTTATTCTAAACAACTTTACTTTGTATTAGTGTTGATAGATCTATAGTTAAGATGGATCTATGCTGATCTATTGTAGAAAGAACATTATCCGTTTAATTTCTTGAAATATTTATTAATTTATAAATTTTAACCTAAATAATATGTAGGTGAGTAAATGAAATCGATAGCTTATAATGTTATCACATATTTTATTGTTCTAGTAAGGCGTTTTAAGGTGTTCTAGTAAATGATGAAAAAAATGAATTAATGATACCTCAATGTGAGTGACACCTTATTAAAGTAAGTATATTTTATATTTTTACATTCAGCTCGGAAGTACTCCTAAACATGTTCGATGTTTAATGATGACGTTTAGTGTGCATTCATGGTACTTTCCATATATGATATTACATTTTTGTGTGGCATTTCTAGTTAAAAAATTGTGTGTTCAAATTTGATTAAAATTCATTTTAATGGACACTAAATACAATATTATGATTCTTTTAATGTAGACCTATAAAATATTAAAAGGATTACCAAATTGTGTGTTCAAATTTGATTAAAAATTCATTTTAATGGACACTAAATACAATATTATGAATCTTTTAATATCAACCTTGAAAACATTAAAAATATCACCTTACAAAAAAGGTAACATCCTCTAATGATTTTGGTATCCCCATTCCTTTTCACCATATGGAGTAACAAAATTTAAAGAATTGAATGGAAGTAAAAAATACATAAAAAAAATTGTAAAATAGAGATAAAGAAGGTTAATCATTGTAGATATGAAAGAGATTTATAGATATGAAAAGAGAAGAGAAATGTGTTTGTGTGTGTGTGTAAAGGTAATATTTATATATTAACTTTTAAAAATACATTTATAATAAATATTTAAATGTTCATTACTAAAAAATTGTAATTTGGATTACATCAAACTTCAACATAGTTTGCTTTTTTTATATCATATATTACACCCTCCTCTCTCTCTACCTCTAACCCTGTAACACCCCCAATGTCTCTATGCTTACCTCTCTCTATATCTCTCTACCTATAACTTGTTACCACCCTCCAATGTCTCTTCATTTACCTCTCCGAGTCTCTCTCTACCTATAACCCCTTACCACCTTCAAATTCTGTTTAATTTTATCATCACCATACCGAACAACTTAATTATAGTGTTACACATCACACCCTTATACTAGAATTATAAATCCTGTGGTCATTTTGGTGAGAAAAAAGGTGTTCACATTATCTTTTCCTAGACTTCTACCCTGCCATACCCCCTAACACACCCCCTCTCAAACTCCCAACCCCCGCCCTGCCCCCTCCACCAAAAAAGAAAAAAAAAACCCTAACACCCTTCCAAACCCACTAACATCCCCTCACCAAACCCCTAACACTCCATTCTCCATCTCCCTAACATCTCACCCAAACCCATAACACCCCTTCTCCAATTCCCTAACCCCCTCTCTCCCCCAACCCCTTAACACCCTCTACCTCTAATCACCCACACCGTTGTCCAATTTCCCCGCAACTATATCTCTCTCGTT
>LPNX010432878.1:115263-139749 GCA_001517045.1 Pseudotsuga menziesii | reverse complement strand
ATCCCCCCCTAATTTCCCTCTATCCCCCATCCTCCTCCTAAGCATTGCTAACCCCCCCCTCTCTCCCCCCCAACTCTCTAACACAACACCACCTCATTGGCCATCCTATATTTAGATTTAAGATGGATCTATGATGATCTAAACAACTTTATTTCGTATTAGTGTTGATAGATCTAGAGTTAAAATGGATGTGATCTATTGTAGAAAGAACATTCTCCCTTGAATTTCTTAAAATTTTTATTAATTTATAAAGTTCCTAAATAATATGTACACTAGTGAATGAAATTGATAGCTTATATAATGTTATCACATATTTCATTATTCCAATAAGGTGTTTTAGTAAGTTATGAAAAAAATGAATTAATGATGCCTCAATGTGAATGACACCTTATTAAACTAAGTATATTTTATATTTTTATATTCAGGTCATAAGTACTCCTAAACATGTTCAACGTTTAATGATGGGTTTTATAGTACATTCATAGTACTTTTCATATATGACATTACATTTTAGTGTGGCATTTATAGTTAAGAAATTGTATTCAAATTTGATTAAAAATTCATTTTAATGGACAATAAATACAATATTATCATTCTTTTGATGTGGAGGTAGAAATTATTAAAAAAATTACCAAATTGTGTGTTTAAAATTTGATTAAAAATTCATTTTAATTATCATTCTTTTAATGTAAACCTTGAAAACATTAAAAATATCACCTAGCAAAAAAGTAACATCCTCACTTTACTCCCACAAACCCACACGTAATGAGATGAGTTATAAAAAAAATTGATTGTAAATTATAATATTATGATATATCACTTAATATAAATATTAATAAAAATATCAAATAATTAAAAATAAATTTTAATTAATAATATATAATTTATAGGGAAATATACAATGATGACTAATTGGCTTAAGAAAATATACTTCTATTTTAATCAAAATTGCATATATCATATATTATGTTAATTTAATAATCAAATTACATATATCTAACATTATGTTAATTTAATAATTATGATTATTTATTAGTTGTAATTGTTTTAGATGTGTACAAAAATTAATATAAAAAAAATTACATCTTAATAAATTAGATAGCTAGAGGAGCTCTACACCTAAGTATATGGGAGATCTTGTAACCTAAAGGTTATGTGAAGTTCTTCATGTAAATGTGTGCCATAAATATTATGAGTAATGCTCATGTAAATGTTGATTATAAATATTAATTATTTCCGATTATGAGAGGAGGTAGATGTTGTACATTTATGTAAAGTTACAGGTAAAAATCTGCTATAAATATTTACTTTTTATTTCTATTTAATTTTTACAGTCCTACACCTTCCAACTATTTGCTTTCATATTTTTATAATAATGTAATTCATATTCTAAACTCATAATGTTTTCTTTCTGCATATGATTATGTCTATTTGAAACTGGGATGCAACAACACAACATTACCTGATTGCTATTGTAAACACATAATCCTGGCATTCCAGATGAGGTGATCAACAATATGCTGAAAGTAGCAGCGTAATTTTTCAAAATGCCAGTGGAAGACCGAATGAAATGTTATTCAGACATTCCGTCCAGAAAAACACGTTTGTCCACCAGCTCCAACGTTCACAAAGAACAAGTCTTCAACTGGCGGGATTACCTGAGACATCATTGTATGTATGCTCATGATTGTAATATTGTTATGTCTTGGTATTCATTTCAATATTTGTAAAAGACCTTTTATATAATAATTAATATATTCTTTTGTATTAATAATTTAATTTTAAAATTAGATTTGTATTTCCTGTTGTTTTAAATAATACTTTCCCTCTAATTTATACTATATTATTATTTTATCAATACAATCAATCAATCATGTATTTAGATAAATTACATGGAGATAAATATTTTCCATCAGCATGCATTTGGTTCTTTATTTCTATTATTCTTAGTTTTTTATTTATTTACTTCAATAGCAGGAATAGTATTTTCATTGAAAATTGCAATTTCATTTGCGGGCAAAATTTCCTATATTGGATTGTTCTCTCCCAGGAAACCTGGGCCTGGGCTGATTCTTCGGTGAAGCTTGAAGCTATTGATAATTTTTCAACGCTTTGTTCAAATATATCCTGTATGAATTTGTTAGTTTTTTTTTTTTAACTTTGTAAATTGTCAAATATGATGGATGTTACGTCTTGTCATGAACCTAGCTTTGAATAAAAAGTAGACATTGTTTATAACTGGGATAAGTCAATGAGTGCCGATTGCTATCTGCAAGCCAATACAATTATTTTGATTTCTGTGGACTAGAAGGAAAGAAAATGCATAAGGGAGAATATAACAATAAATCAAACATGATCTAATTCATGATATGGAGAATATAACATTGCCAAGTTTGCAACCAATCTGTATAAATGGGTCTGGACGAAGAGAATCCAAAAAAAGTATTCTGGCGTTCCCTTTTTGGCTCTGAAAATCTTTGCCTTTTGCAGAGTTGATAGTGCCATAACATTTGAAGGATAGATACTTTTATCAGCAGAATGGTGGGATGAGGATATGGTGAGTGCAGTGTTTCAGAAGAGAATGATTGCCTAACTGCCATGAAATACAACACTGTAATGCAAAATTGCAAATGTCTTTTTAAACATAAAAGTCTTATTTTTAGAAAATATTTACTTCCTTAATTTTTAGAAAATATTTAGAATTTGACTTTGGAGCCACGGTAAGATGAGGCTTCTTAAAAAAACCGATGATTTTATTGTACATGGTTTAGGAGGGCCTTGCACATAGTCTTAAATAAGACCATGTGGAAGGCCTCCTAAACAACCCATGATTTTAGGAGGACCTTGTATAGTGTTTTAAAATTATCTAAGGAGATGTTGTAATGTTACGTCCTAACAAAATAAATAATAATAATAAATATTATATGTTGGCCATAAATAATATTAAATATTAATAATAAAAATATTATATATATAAACCTTAAATAGAAAGATGTGTCTTTTGGTTTAATCAAATCAACGGGTATATATATTAGACACACCAAAGTTGATAGCTCATTTGAATGCTCATTTATACCTCTTTGATTTTTTAGAGGCTTTACAAAACCTAGAGCTGATTATTAAAAAATGTCATATATTACTTTATGCCATACTGAATTATAAAACATCTCACTATTCTGAATGCAATTACTTTTTCTTTTTTATGATTGTATAGTTATACAGAGGCGAAAGTGAAAAAAAAAGAAACAAATGGCAGGCAAGGTTGGAGAAGCTCGCGCTAGCCTACAGAATGAAAATAGACATGACTTAGTTTGCCTTGGGTTTTATAACAAAAAGTCTACGTGTTATCTAAGTGCAACCATAAATTCGTTATTAGCCATGGAGGTCGTGAGGAGAGCATTCCTGAGTCTGCCAGATCCAGACTCTCCTGACTACCACATACCAAATGGATCCCTGACGGGCATGATCAATTTCTTCTTCCTTCATAGACGGAGGCCCAAGCTACCGAATTATCATCCTCACTCAGGGACTGTACAACTCTTTAATCGCATCGAGAAGGAGATACAGTCGGAATTCCCTTTTAATGAATTGTTTCTAGGAAAGGGAGGGTCTTCTGAAATAGCTTTGTATTTTGTGCTTAACAAACTCAGAGAGGAAGGATATGTAAAGGGTTTGGAGGAAGATGTGTCGGGGATATACACATCTCGAGTAACCTGTAAAGCATGCGGCTATGAAAACAAGAAAGTTAGCAACGAAGTAATGATGACCTTCTATTTAGAACGAGATAATTTCCAAGTAGTCGATGAAGTTGTAGCTAGTGAAGTCCGATTACAGGAAAAACTAGATAACCCCCAGAAAGGCAATAATGAAATTACAAGATTGATAACAGTACAACATCTTTTCGAATTCGCAGAACGAGTTTGCTACGTTGGCGTAGGGAGACAACGTGCCGAAGGGCGACAACCCGATCCAACGGCGACTACGATTTTTTTGTTTCGGAAACATAATTGTGGTGTCTATGACTTACGATTTCGAACTACAATTAACCGATTTCCACTTACGTTGATCGTTGACGTCAATTACTTGCAAAAATTCTCAGGTTGTCTTGTTATTGATGAATTTCTCGATCTAAGCCGACTGGCCAATCCAGAAAATACAACAACAAGAAATGCTAAATATAAGCTCGTATTCGTCTCTGAGGCTTTGAATAGAAATGGAGAACGGCATGAAATCTCATATGTAAGAGCTTCCAAGTTTGCGAATGAGATTTATTGTCGTGATCACACCTCTGTTAATATTGATAGGGAGAACATGTGGTACAAAGTGGATAACAATGAAGTGAAATTAGTACCGTTTTCTACTGTTGTGAATGGAATAGATCTGCGTATTCTCATTTATGAGATGGAGCAGTTGAGCACCAAAAAACGAAAAGGAGCACTTAAATAGGTGCAAATTTTAATCTCACCTTATTTGTTTTATAAGGTCATAGTAAAATCCTAAGTCACCTTTTATTACTCCATTATGATTTTTATTTAAAAAAAATAAAAATTCAAAGATTTAATATTTTAATTAAGCACATACAGAAATACAAGATACAATATCGGACTTAACTTTTTTTTGTAGATGAACTTTTTACATGTTTATTAGATTTTTAAATTGGCTTAAAATATAAAAACAAATAATTTGAAGCATAATTTACATTTTAAACAATATAAATATTGACATCTTAGTATAACCATATTTCAAAGACTAAATGTTTTACATCTTAGTTTAATTGATCTGGAGTAATTTATATAAAAGGATTGGGCCACTCATTGTGAAATGTTTTGCATTGATAGCTTTTGTTTTGCATTGATGGAGTTTATACTAGTAGTCCATGTAAATAATGGACATAGAGATTAAAACTTATAATAATAATAGTAGAGGTAGCTACATTTTATAATAGTGTTTAGTTGAAGTTAATAGTAATATTAATAGTCCATTTTATTGTAATATTGTAGTGTTATGGTAGTTATATTTTATAACAAAAGCTCTCAGGTGGTAATTCAATGGCATTGCCACATGCTATTGCAAGACACATTGTAACTTTGTTTTCATAAACAAATAAGTTGACTTGCTCTTTATATATATATATAAAAGTTGACTTGCTCTTGTCCATTAAATAGACAAGATTGTTCAAGATAAATGGAAAAATAAATGTACAACTTTTTGGTTAATAGTTAACACCTTATTTTAACTACCACTTAAAGGTAAAAAAGAGCAGCTATAATATTATGGTCTTTTCAAAACAATACATCAAATCATAAAGACAATATTGGATTCTGTGGCCCTTTCAAAACTTCAACCTAGATTTTCTCATGAGGATAAAGACATAAATGTTCATAATAAACATCCTATATATAGAAGAAAAATTAACATTTTCAATACTAAATTGATCACTTTAAAACATAGTATTTATCTTCCTTGAGATAGTGCAAGTCAATCATGTTCACTTCTTTTATAGCTTGGATGGTCTTTTCAAATATACAATGATGCTAACACTTACCAATAAACCCACTTGGAACAATTGTATTGTATGTCTTTGAGCAAGATCCAACTAGATGAAGTTTGTAGACATAACTGTCTTCTTATCCTCTAGAGTCAAGCTATCAACATGTAGCGTTTTTTTTATATTAGGGGAATCGACAATTGGGGCCGTGCTAGTACTCATGTGACACGAGGTCCAGGGATCCATTCCCGCTACCACTATAACCCTAGGTACCCCACACCCACCCCAAGACATGGGACACATGTAAACCCAGGTGGGATTGATCTCGTGACCTCCAATTTACAACAAGTGACTTCATAACAACGGAACTACCAATGAGCCACACTTGTGTGGGCTAGCTATCAGCATGCAACGTTAGTCTCTGAAACCATCGACAATTTAGACAACCTCACAAAAGAAAACAATAGCATTGACCATGGAGCTAGCATAAAGAAAAAACTATGAACATAAAAGTAAACTAGCAAGCATGAATCCTCAAACATAGTAGGCCAACAATTACAACTTTTTCGAGTTTCAAGGTGAGATGCTTATATTTGAAAATATTTCCCCACTCTTCATGCAACATAATTATCTATAATAGTTGAAATAATATGCATGCATTATTAATTTTATTTATACATACTCTCAACATGATCGCCAAATTACATGGCTAGTTGCTAGTTTTAACGGTCACTCAAGTTAAAGCCTTGATAGTTTTAAGGGGCACTCTGAGATTATAAGAATGATAAATGTTAGAAGTTAGGTACACATCCTAATGGCTACATTTATGACAAATAATAAATGACAATCAAGACTCAAAACAATGTTTAATATTCAAATCAAAGCCACTTATTAAATAAGGTTTGAATGAAAGTAGAAGGCCATGCATCATTAACTTGCCTTTATATAATATTGTATCTATAACAAAGAGAAATGCCAAATCAATTGCTCTTTGTGCACAAGAATTTAAAGCACGAAGACAAATTTTGGGGACATTGAGCCATATCCAAATAGATATGAATATGCATATTACAATTTTATACATATAAATCCATGAACAGAATCCGAGAGACAAAGCCAATGTTGTGTTTTTGAGTGGCTAAAACTTAAGGAAAACTTCCATATTTTATTACCATTACCACTATTTTGCACTTGGATTCTTTACAAGTATTCCAATGGAGGTGAAGGAAATTCAAATTTTCAAAGAAAGATTTGTTGATTCTATAGTTAGATCCATGGATCGAGTAAATTTAAGCAAGGGCAATCAAGGATTGAGCAGGTTGGGTATAAGGTTAACCGGAATACCCAAATGGTTTAAGCTCCTCGTCTATTCTAGAGGATTTATTACATGGAGGCCACAAGCGTGGTAATATCCCCCTCCATCATCACAAGGGACAGGATCAGCGTATTCTCTTTGGTCCAGTTGAGCACAAAAAAACGAAAGGAGGAGCATGCATCATAAGAGCACGCAGAAGAAAATAAAGAAAAAAACTTAAATAAGAGGAAGAAAATGCTGTCTGTTAATTTCACTTTATTTGTTTTATAAGGTCATAATAAAACTCTAAGTCACTTTTATTACTCTAATAATTTTTTTATTTAAAAAAAATATAAAAAAATAGAAATTCAAGGATTTAATATTTTAATTAAGCATGTATTAAACAGAAATTCAAGGATTTAATATTTTATTTAAGCATGTATTAAATAGAAATGCAAGGATTTAATATTTTAATTAAGTATATACATGCTGGGACTTAATTTTGAATTTTTACATATTTATTAGATTTTTAAATTCATTTAAAATATAAAAAAGAAAATAATCTTAAAACATAATTTACATTTTAAATCATATAAATGTTGACATCTTAGTATAGCCATGCAAAGCCTAAATGTTTTACAAATATTTTACATTTTGGTTTAATTAAATTCCACCAATTTATATAAAAAGATTGTGCACTCATAGTGATGAAATGTTTTGCATTGATAGCTTTTCCGAAAGTGTAAGAAAAATTAGTAAACAGTGAGGCCGTGTGGCAATGGAGTTTATACTAGTTGTCCATGTAAATAATGGACATGAAGATTAAAACTTATAATACTAATAGTAGAGGTGGTTACATCTTATAATAGTGTTTAGTTGAAGTCATTAGTGACATTAATATTTTGATTTTATTGTAATATTATAGTGATATGGTACTTATATTTTATAACAGAAGCTCGAAGGTAGTAATGCCATGACATTGCCAAATGCTATTGCAAGACACATTGTAACTTTGTTTTTATAAACAAACAAGTTGACTTGCTCTATATATATATTACACATAAATTTAAATATGGATTTTCTACATCTAATAATAAAGTAGAAAACATTAACATATTTATAAAAGATATTAAATATATAAATGTAATGTTTTGTCATCATTTTAATATATAATATTAAATAGACAAGATTGTTCAACATAAATGGAAAAATAAATGTTGTACTTTTTTGTTAATGATTAACACCTTATTATAACTTCCACCTAAAGGTAAAAAAACAACACATATAATCTTATGGCCTTTCCAAAACAATACATCAAATCATAAAGACAATATTGGATTTCATGGCCCTTTCAAAACTTCAATCAACATTTTCTCATGAGGATTAAGACATAAAAGTTCATCACAAACATCCTATATATAGAAGAAAAAAAAACATTTTCAATACTAAATTGATCACTTTAAAACCAGAGTATTTATCTTCCTTGAGATAGTGCAAGTCAATCATGTTAAGTTCTTTTATAGCTTGGATGATCTTTTCAAATATACAATGATGCTAACACCTACCAATAAAGGCGCTCGCAACAATTGTACTGTATGTTGTAGAATAGTAATTCCTTTGTGCAAGATCCAAGTAGACGAAGTTTGTAAACATAATTGTCTTCTTATCCTCTAGAACCAAGCTATCAACATGCAGCTTCGATTCACAAAACCATCGACAAATTAGACAACATGACAAAATAAAACAATAACATTGACCATGGAGATAGCATAAAGAAGAACCTATGAACATAAAAGTAAACTAGCAAGCATGAATGCTCAAACATAGTAGGACAACAATTACAACTTTTTCAAGTTGCAAGGTTCGCGATGCTTATATTCGACAATATTTCCTCACTCTTCATGCAACATGATTATCTATAATTCTTGAAATAATATGCATTATTAATTTTATTTATACATACTCTCAACATAATATGAGATGGAAAAATTACATGGCTAGTTGCTAGTTTTAACACGCACTCAAGTTAAATCCTTGATAGTTTTAACGGTCACTCAAATTAAAGCCTTGAGATTGTTAGAATGGTAGATGCTAGAAGTTAGGTGTCGCATTCTAATGGTTACATTTATCATAAATAGTAAATAATGTTTAGTATTCAAATCAAACCCACTTGTTAAATAAGGTTTGAATAAAAGTGGAAGTCCATGCATCATTAACCTAGCCTTTACATAATTTTGTATCTATAACAAAGATAATTGCCAAATTAACTGCTCTTTGTGCATAAGAATTTAAGGCACGAGGACAAATGTTTGGGACAATGAGCCAATATCCAAATTAATATGAATATGCATATTACAATTTACACATATAAGTTCATAAATGGAAAGTGAAAGACAAAGACAATGTTGTGTTTTTGAGTGGCTTAAATTTAAGGAAAACTTCCACATTTTATGACCATTACCACTATCCTATAGTTGGATTCCTTACAAGTATTCCAATGGAGGTGAAGGAAATTCAATTTTTCAAAGAAAGATTTTTAATTATATAGTTAGATCCATGGGTCGAGTAAATTTAAGCAATGGAAATCAAGGAATGAGCATGTTGGGTATAAGGTTAATAGGAAAAACCAAATGGTTTAAACTCATTATCTCTGCTAGAGGATTTCTTTTTGGGTATTTGGTTAATGGAGTCTATGAGGTATTTTTCATTTTTATTGTATCTACAATATGAGCTCTTGGATGGATTAAAAGATTATGATTACTTCCATTTTTTGATTTCATTAGTTATTGACGCAAAGTAAATAGTGGTTGAAAACATACTTTGATGTTTGACACCGAACAATATAATTTTTGAAACCGGGATGTTGTTTCAAATATGTCGTTATGTGCATGAATACTTGTATAAGAGACTAGAATTTAGGTGAAAGTGTAGTCTTTAACATAGAATTAATGTTGAATATTATATTCTCGCTTTTGGAAAGGTGCAATGTCGGGGACCCGAATGGATGGAGTTGTCAATGTCAATGAAGTATGTGCCACAATTTAACCCAGGGTTCATTTGTGTGGGTGCACGACCTCCACCATATTTTGGCTCCTATAACATTGCTTATTTTATCTTGATCCTGAAGATGTTACAACAATAATAGTAAATAATAGGCTAGAGTTCCATTAGTAATAGTAATCCATTATTAAGTATAATTATGAAGAGAAATGTCTCTTCAACATTTGATGGCCAAGCCATGTTTAAGGAGGCCATATCCATTGTAATAAAGTATCTATTTATTTGTTCATATTTTATTATTCATCATGAAAGTCAGATTCGACTCTTAACAGTCCAACTGGATACAGTTGTACCAAGTGGTATTAGAGTGGATTCTCTCCTCAGCATTGAGCTTGGAATTAGCTCATCGACTCCCTAACTCTCCCTACTACTCCATTACCTATGCTCCTCTAATCTCCATGCTCATATATCCCTTATCGTATACTCCCCAAATGGTGCCTCTCTTGCCTCCCACTTTCTTCCTCTCATGTCAATGCAATCTCCTCTCATCTTAGCTTTGGACACCCCCATTTCTCATTCTGATGCCTTCCATTTTTTTGCATTCTCCTCCGTGGTCCCCTTGCGTTCCTGCAACTCGCCACTCCAGGCTCCCTCCTCCTCCCACCACTCCATGCTACCTCCCACACCATCCTTGCTTTTCCACTTACACACAACATCCACTCCACACAACCACCTCACACATGCATTTCTCCTCTCTCCCCACACACCCATTCTTCTCCATTCCACAACTTGCACCCATTTCCACCTCCCTTCCTCTAAATTGCACCCCCTTTAACCTGCACCCTTCCATCATTCCCCCTCCTCACCTACATGTCACGCACCCCACTCCCATGCGCATGCTCCTTTTCCATTGCAAAACAATCCCTCCGCACTCTAACACTCTAACATTCCACCTCTACCCACATCCACGCTTTCGATCTCTCTCTTTCATATGCTTGCTTATCGTGCTTCCCCACAAATACGCCACTTCACTGCACTCTCACACCGTGCCATATACCCCACTATTCCCGATATAATAATAATATTATTATTATAATATTTATTTTTAAACTTGAAAAAAAAATATATACCAAAATATTATATAGTTTATAAAAAAAGCAATAATATTATTAATTAATTAATTAATATTTATTATTATTAAAAAAACAATTTCCACCCCTCACAAGCCAAAATAGCGTTGAATTACAGACCTTCGCATATAAGGTCCAAGACCATGGCAGAACTAAAAGAGCAAATCGAAAAAATGGAAAAGGACATCAAGTCCTTCGTTGGTAACCAAAAAATCTTGACGGAAGAGATACAAAATAAAAATACAGTTCTCAAGAAAGATATCAAACATGAAATTATTATGGTACTAGAAACAAGTCTAGATGGAAAATTGGACATCATGAATGAGAGACAAAAATACTTGGATGACAAAATGAACACCATAACACAAAATTAGGGCACCATGGTACATAACCATAATAAATTAATGGTGGTGTTACAAAAACCAATGCCTAGTACAAACCATGTCAGTAGTACAAACATGTTAGATGCCTCATTTCATGTTTCCACACATGAAGCACTTGTCAAGAATCAAGAAGAATTGCAAAAATAAATAAAGATTAACAATGCGACTCTTAAGCAAGAGATGGAAACAAAAGTACTACCAGACATGGAGGCATGATTAAACAACAAAATAGATGCTATCAATTAGATAGTAGAGAAGGAAAAGGCTAAACATCACTGTCAACAACGAATCGGTTCAAATATGTCAGTTTCATCGTCCAATAGCTCTGAGCCACCATGAAACCGTAAAGAAAAAGGAAATCAATATCATCCTTACATAGTGTACCCACCTAAGGAAAAAATAGAGTTGTCAAAATACAATGGAAGTGAAGACCAATGCGTTTCCTGGATAAACAAAGAGGAAGAATACTTTGACATTTACAATATTTAATCTAACAAGGAGAAGGTGAAATATGCATCAATGCATATGGAAGGGTATGCCTATAATTGGTACTTATGGTGGAAGAGAGACAATTTTTCCTACACCTCAAACTTGTTCAAAAATGATTTTTTTAATAGGTTTCAAGGAATCAGAGAAGATGATTTTTTTAGTAAACTTACCAGATTATAACAGGTCGGAAGCGTTGAGGAATTCAGACATCAGTGTGAATCGTTATCGAAATGAGTGTATGGGTTGTCTGACAAACAAATACTCAAAACCTATATAGGAGGTCTTAAACCATACCTCCAAAAATAATTAAAGTTGCATGGCATACCTAATGTAGAAGTAGAAAGACATAAAGCAAAAGCGTAGAACACAAATTGGAAAGGATAAAAACAAGAGACAATAACCATTATCAACAAGAAAAAGATACACAATGTAGGTACTATGAAGATAATTGGTCACCTGGCCATCAATGCCACAAACCTGAATCATATGCCTATGAAATTGAAAATTGTTCGAAGTCATCTAAGAGTTACTCTGACAATAGAAAGAAAAAGAAAAACACATGTCATCGATGTGGTGATATCTGGACCTAAGCCATAAATGTAGGAATGATCAGACAATAGAGTGGAGAATCATCAATGGCAAGGAAGCGCATGTCTATGCACAAGAAATCTCATCCGATTTTAATATCGACACCAAATCATAATGAAAGATGACATTAGGAAAATACTCAAGCTTTGAGGACAAAGATTTCCTAAGGGGAAGGCAATGTTACCACAATAATAGCAAATAATTAAGTTATAGTTCCATTAGTACTCAATAATTCATTATTAAGTATAATTATGAATATAAATGTATCATAAACACTTGATGGACAATCCATATTTAAGGCGGACATATCCATTGTAATAAAGAATCTATCAATTTATTCATATTTTATTATTCATCATGAAAGTTGGATTCGACTCTTAACAGTCAAACCGGATACGATTGTACCAGAAGACCTAACCCACCCTTCTCCTTGGGTTGGAATACCTTGTCCCATCCTACCAATGATATCTTGGAATTTTCTCTCTTACCTGTTATAGCTGATTTTACCACACCAGGTGAATCACACTTGTATGGCCTTCCCTTGTCCCTCTGCAGACTCCTTAGATCCCTTGGACCATTTTTTGTCCTTTGATGTTTCCTAGACCATCCCTAAAAACATGTGAAAATTGCTATATGCGAATTTTAAACCCTTTATCGCGTATATACGCTGGTTTGACCTCTAAAACCGCGTACATCAGGATGTGTACAAAATCCAAATCCTTTTGGAGTTTTCCTTGAAATGGATCCGAATCACTTGTCTCCTGGCCTTCCATATGCCTTGAGATCGCTTGGATTCGACCTTTCATTACCCCATTGAAAAGCTATATAAGGAACCCTTTGGATACATTGAAGGCATAAGAGAATTGAGAGAAAAGAAATTATAGTCCATTGTTGCTGGAACTTGTGCTTGAGTCTGCATCCCTTTGTCCCTTGGAGCACTTTGGTGTTCTTCCCAAGCTTTCCTTTTGCTTGTGAGCTTGCTATTGAGAGATGGAGGATTGAGGTGGTGGAGGCCCAAGTGGGGGATTCAGTTTCTCCAATTCGCAGACGTGCCGATAGAGGTTGTATTCATTGTAATCTTTGATTTTATATTAATAGAAATATCTTTTCCTGTCCAATAATGTATGTTTGAATGAATATTTTATCCATGGATGATTTCAAATGCTTATACATTGTTGATTATATATGCTAGAGTAGATCTAACATCTATATAAATATAGTATGCTTGTATTGTTTACTTGTTGTTGAGGAAGTGACTCATCAATTCAAGCTGAAGTTGGAAAGCTCAACGGGGATCTACTTCAACCATCCAGAATAAGGTACGCGGTCTGATCCTTTAGTGTTAGATATTTGATTTCTCTTAGATATTGGAAATGATTGATTTCTGGATTCAAGCTGCCTGTTGTGGTACCCCAAGCCATAGGAATTTCTCTCTGTAACAGAATTGGAGACTTCGCTGGGGAGTTCCTAGTAGTTGTCCTTTGGGGGTTTTCTATTGGCATTCAAGGACTTTGAATTGCTCTTATTTCTTTGTTTCTGTGTCGGGTCTGGGGGCATGTTTTCCTGGTAGTGTCTGATTGGTGTGAAGTTTGTCTCAACTTTTTTGTTTGCCTTTATTTTTATGCACCTTTCTTCTTGTACGTGAGTTTTTAACTCACAGTCACGTATATACTCAGGTTTCACTGCTATTTCCGCGTACACATGCGGGTTTACTGTGAACAGTCGCGTATGCCTGTAATTTTGCCTTCTAGAGGAATATTGATTGTTGTTGGGTGAATTTTGATGATTGCTGAGTCTCCTTTGATACTGCTAGAGTCTATATACACCTCTGTTTCTCACCAAAGACATTTTTTTTAGGGTAAAATTTCTTTTTTGAAGAATGTTCTTGTCATTGCATTTTCGATTTTTTTTTTTGGGATTAGTGCATTAGATTTCTTTTACCTTAGTACTTTGTTTGAGTACTGCTTGATTGTGCTTGCAGATTCTACGGGTTGTAGAATCATTATTTTGATTTAATATCTCATTTTTATTTCAAAAAATCCAAAATATTTGATTATCATTATGCATTGCATCTTGCATTTTGCATAATACTTGCACTAGATTTGCTTTGAAGTATTATTCAGGATTTCATATAGGAAAGCTTGAATTTATCATTTGAATAAAATTGTGCATTTCACGTAGTAGCATACCCTGTTTTCCATGGACACAATGCATTTGCATTGATTGTTAGGTGTGTATTTTGCTTCATGTTGTGTCATAACACCATTAGTTGCATGGCCATCTACCTCTTTTGAGTAATAAAGCCAATTAAAATCAACGCTTAATTAAAATGAACTACACTATTTTATTTGATAGGGTTCACCAACAAGATTAGGTGTTAGGGTCTTGGAATAGTTCATTATGAGTAAATTCTCCAAGACCACTAAACAACAACATGTATGTGTCTGTCCAGGTGAGTGTGTGAAATTCCTTGGTATAACCAATGTTTCTCAGGATCCTCTTCTCAAAAGGGAGTTAAGCATGAGGTAGTGTGGGTGGTTATTGATTGGGATGACCCCTAGTCATAACTAAGTAGCACCAGAGATATTTCTATGATTGTATTTGTATATGGGGGCTCTTTCAAGAGTTTCGGGCTTTGCTACCCTGCCCATACAGTCAATCCTGCCTGTGACTGTTTGCTTGATTTTTGATTATATTGAGGTGACCTTAGTGGCCTTACCTAGGATATCGAGGGGGTACTCTGTAGGGGTTATTCTGTGGGTGTCCCGGCAAGGTTGGGGTTGGACAGTATAGTCGCTTTACGCGTTGAAGCTGAGGGCTACAATAATTGGTTATGTACCTTTGCTTGTTCTATATGGGAGTCTCAAGCCTCTCCTAGGCGAGACATACCTACTTCATCCGAGAGCTCACTTATCCTACCCTTGATTGCTTGTGTTTGGCTTTAGATTTTATTGGTGTATGCCCTGTGCACGTTAGCTTTCCTAGGGTTTGCGTAATTAGAGAGTCTTTTATATTTTTTGAGTCATTGTGGATTAGGGTGTGGCTCCTCGCCGTTCTCGTCGTTTAGCATGATTTATGTCTTCTACATATCCTCCTCCTTTGGGAGAGAGAGATAGACATTCCAAGTGGATTACTTCGCACATTGATTCACACACGATGGGAGACCATGTTGAAGGTATTCTTGAACCACCTTCTCCCATTCAAGTGGAATATGGGGAGTTTACTCCTAACTATGATCCTTCACCTGATTTGACTGAGTTAGGTCCTGTAATTTTTGAGATAGGTACTTTTCATGATAGACCTACTTACTCTAGTGTTGATCCCCCATTGACGCATCACCGGTATGGAATATCGGAAGATGATGAGACTCATTTTGAACCCGCGAGCACTAGTTATGGTAGTTATGGTATGTTTGGTTTTCCCACACATGATTTGGCATTTCATGTCGAGTCTGAGTTTGAGCCTAACACTACGCGTGGGGGCACTCTCATTCCTTACCATGTGGAGAGGTTTGGGAGCACAAGTCACATTGCACCTTCCATCCTGGTGGTGGAAGCTACATCACATATTCCTCCTAGGCCTAGGGTTAGTGATCCTATTAGGATACCAGATCCAAGACGAGTGACTATAGGGAACAACACGTACATAATTTCATAGGTCCCTTCGTCCTCTGTCCCTAGTTATTTGAATGTTCACCCTCCACCTTATTCACGTGGTCCTTCGAGCCGGAATGTTGCTACGAGTCATGTCCATACTGCTACTTCTCGACCAGTTGTGTCTCAGGTTCAAGTACCGCCCATTGTTTCGAGAGGTCGTGTTCATACTTCTAGAGGTCATGTTACTACTTCCAGAGCTTATATTCCTACTTCTAGAATGTATATTCCTACTTACGGAATGTATATTCCTACTTCCGGAGTGTATATTCCTACTTACGGAGTATCTCATGGGACATCTCATGCGATGGCTTATGGACCTTATTATGGGATGCAGTATGGACAGGGTTCTTCACCTTATTGGTACATGTATCAACAACCCACTTACTCTCCAAATTACGACTTTTTAGCCCTGAATAGTCAAGGTACACAACATTATGGTGCTTCCATGCCACCCTACACGGGTCAAATGGGAGGAGGGCACTATGGTCAAGGCCATGGTGGTTATGGTAATCAGACCTATGTGAATCAAAACTATCAGGGAGTGGTGCACCGACTTGCTCATCCTAGGCTCCCTTTCCTCGCAACGCTAAATCTTCCTGACTTGTCGAGATTGACGAATGATCCTATATCTCATGACCCGACTTGGCCGACTGTCCCTACTAAGCTTCCATTAGACATACCCGAATTCGAGGGCAAACCGGGAGAGGATCTGAGTGAACATGTTAATACCTTTCACCTATGGTGCTCTTCAAATTCCTTACACCAAGATTCTATTCATTTAAGGCTGTTTCAATGCACCCTTACAGGGCCTGCCGTGAAATGGTATATAGAGCTACCTAGGGGGGCATTCTCTTTGTTCGATGACCTAGCAATGACTTTTCTTAACCACTTCCAGCTACCAGTGCGTTACGACATTGGTACGGAACTCTTGTCAACATTTCAGCAGGATAAAGCCACACATATCTCGGACCATATCCAAGAGTGGAATAGACAGAAGAGGTTGATTAAAGCCTTTATATCGCTGGAATTCCTCCTTGAATGGTTCCTTAAGTCGTTATTGCCTTATATAGTGAAGGATGTTTCTACATCCGGAGTGCAAAATGAGGAACAATCCATTTTCAGGGCACAGGAACTAGATTTGATTTATGCTCAATCCGGTTTGTGATATGAGATCATTCCCAATGCTTTACGTTCTAGTTTCAACCCCAAAGTTAAACTTGGACCACATGCCGATGGCATTGTTGGTTGTGCGAGTGCTAAACCTGCGGATTCGGTTGTACAATAGGTCAAACAATTGTCAATCAACCAATCTACTTCGGGACAAGCGACGACTTTGTCTCAACCCACCCAAACGACAAGTGTGCTTTTGGTACAATCGTCGGACTAGAAGGGTAACCAGCAACCCGGAAGGAATAGAAAGAACGGTAAGAATAATCATAAGGTTGGGAGTAGGAATGAAAATGCTAATACTAATGACAAGAATTCCTGTAATGCTGGGGGGACAAGCAACCTAAATGTAAGGTTAAATTTCCTTGCAAATTATGTAAGGATGATCACCTCACTTACTTGTGCCCTCGTATCGATGAAGCCTCGAGATTCTTAGTGCAGGGCCCAACTGTGCTGAATAACCCTTTACCTCACATTCAAAACACAAACTTGAGGACCCATGATCAGTCTGGTGGTGATCAAGATCCACCAGAGGGTAGTGGTGATGGTTGTATTAACATGGTGCATGCTACAAAGGTTATGACCTGTGCGAAGGACTATGGTTTGTCGCAACCCAACCCAGGAAAGGAACCTGATCCACCAGGGAGTCCTTTGCGTATTGAAAAACCTGTGGATAAACCTGAAGTTGTACCTCGCATTCCTAAGGGAGTCCTTAAGCATTTGGGGCACAATACTAATGCCCAAGCTTCCTAGAACTATTCTGTTGTCAAGGATTTGGGCCACACTCCTTGTGCGATGTCTGCACTAGAAGTACTTCAGAGTTGTCCTTCACAAAGGAAGGCTTTGCTTTCTGCCCTTGGTATGAATGATGATAATTCTTCCTCTATGATTAAATTTGAAACCGTAGGACTTCAGCCTCTCTTGACTTACTATGTGTCTCTTTTGATTCATGTAGAATGTCTTAACATGACTGTCAAGCGCACTGTGATTGATGAAGGCGCTGCTGCTTCTGTGATGTATTTATCATGTTGGAAGGGTTTAGGTTCCCCTGAGTTGTCTAAATTTGGTACAATGTTGACTGCATTTGATGGGAGATCGTTTAGCCCACACGGGATCCTTCCTTCACTTAAATTCCGTTTGGGAGGGAAGACCATTGTGATAGAGGTTGAGGTGGTTGATGCACCCCTTGACTACAATCTCTTGCTGGGCAGGAATTGGATGTATAGTATGCAAGCCATAGCTTCTTCACTATTTTGCATTGTATGCTTTCCATTTAATGGGAAGATAGTTACGATTGATCAAACTTCATTTAAGAATCCGTCGATTACCGCATCTTCGGGAGCTTCGATCCCAATTGTAGAGCACTCTTAGTCGGCAACTCGGAGTGTGGGTGTGGGAATGTATCCATCCCTTATGGGAATCTTTAGTTGTCTTGCACCTGTCCTTATGATAGGGTCTAGGTCTGGTGAGGCTTCGACATCTGTGAGATTGGTGTCTTTTCGCATGAGTCATATGGAAGATCCTTGGATTCTTCTTACACCGAATACTTCAAGTGAGCCCATCGTGATAGACATGCCGTTGCCTGCAACTATGGTAGCTTATCAAGCTAATCTTGGATGTGTTGCAGAGCCTAGTCCTTCCTCTTCATGGATAGAGGAGGAGGACCCATATGTGCTTCCTGCATGGGCAGTTTAGTCTTCTCACATGCATGGCTGCCTTGATAGTGTTTTTCCTTTAGACGAAGTGATTATTGAGGGAGTTGAGCCACCTTGGGAAGAGTTGCATCATAGATCTTACTTTCTTCCCGAGTTTGACAACTTGGAGCATGAGGACTTTAGGGAGGTTCTTAGTGAGAGAATTGGTAGTCCCATGGTTCCATTAAGCTCTCCTGGTCTGATGGCTGATGGGAACATAGAAAATATATCTCCAATGATTCCTATCAATATCTCTTGTGATCCTAGTGAGATAGAGAATGTCTATATTGGGGCAGAATGTTCCCATGCTGAGATTCAAGAATACACTGAGATGTTTAAAGAATTTCATGATATATTTGCTTGGTATTACGACAAAATGCTAGGTATTGACCCTCACATTGTTGAACATGAGATTAAGACTTATCCCAATGCTAAGCCTGTTCGACAATGCTTGCATGTAGTGAATCCTAGGAAAGCACCCGTGATTAAGGTAGAGATAGAGAAATTGTTGAAAGACGGTTTTATCTATCCCATTCCCTTGATGGAGTGGGTTTCAAATCCTATTTTGGTTTATAAGAAGTAGGGAGCAATCCACATATGTATTGATTTCCATGATTTGAATCGTGCCTGTCCTAAGGACAATTTCCCCACACCATTTATTGATCAAATTTTGGATAAGTGTGCAGGTAGCGAGGTTTTTTCCTTTATGGATGGCTTTTCTGGATACAATCAGATACAAATTAAACTTGAGGACCAACATAAGACCGCATTTATTTGTCCTTGGGGAAATTTTGCATATCAGAAAATGCCTTTTTGGCCTTAATAACGCCGGAGCTACTTTTTAGTGGGCTATGACCTTCATCTTCCATGATCTCAAATTGATTATCAAAGTATTTTTGGATGAACTTGCTGCTCATTCTCATATGAGAATGCGTCATTCCTATCATTTGAGATTAGTATTCGAAAGGTGCCACCATTATTTGGTCAGGTTAAATCCTCACATGTGCATCTTTTGTGTGAAGTCCAGTTGCTTATTAGGATTCATTGTTTCCAAGGAGGGTATAAGAGTCGACCCTTTGAAGGTTGAGGCAATACTTCAGTTGTCTCCCTCGAAAAACATTAGACATATTCAATGTTTGCAAGGCATGGAAAACTTCTTACGGAGATTCGTTGTCAATTTTTCCAATTTGACCAGAGGCTTTATGCGTCTTTTGAAAAAGGACACCACCTTTTGTTGGGATGAGTGAGCCCAGGATTCCTTCAATGCACTTAAGCGAGCCCTAGCATTGGCCCCGATGATTAGTCCCCCAGACTATAGCCATGATTTTCTACTTTATGTGGTCGTGTCTATCGAGACGATTGGTATGGTTTTGGTTCAAGAGGATGAGGATCTCCAAGAGCATGTCATATACTATCAGAGCTGAAATATTATTGACATGGAGATCTATTATTCCCATGTTGAGAAGCCTGCCTTAGCTACCATACATGCAGTTCAATGGTTGAGACATTATATTCTCCTTCGCCAGACCTTGGTTGTAGCCCATGTCAATCCATTTCAATTCGTTCCCACTCGAATATTGATTGGGGGAAAATATAATAAATGGATTGTCATCTTGCAAGAATTCGATCTCGAGTTTGTTTCAGCAAAATCGAAGAAATCATTAATTTTTGCGGAGCTTATATCGGATTTCCCAAGCGAGCCAAGGAGTTGGTTTGTGAAGATACGTTTATCAATGAGCACATCTTCTTAATATCAACTTTGGACCCATGGTATGGGGATATTATTATATATTTACAAACATTGAAGGTAACAACTCACCTTTCACGGGATGAACGATGATGGTTACGTCACATGTCTAAAAATTACCTCATAGTGGATAACACTTTGTATCGCCGTGGGGTAGATTCCATTTTACGTCGTTGTTTAACTCATGAAGAGGCTGAGGTAGTGCTGAATGATTGCCATGGAGAGGCGTTTGGTGGTCATTTATTTGAAATTTCTATAGCCCAAAAAATATTAAGACCAGGTTATTTCTAAACGTCGATCTTTAAGGATTGTGTATATGCGGTCAAGAGGTGCCATCCTTGCCAGGTGTTTGCACGTAATATGCGCTCGAAACCTGCCCCGTTACATCCCATCATCACTGCCAGTCCCTTCACTAAGTGGGGGATTGATTTTATGGATTGCAACCCAGCTTCAGCTGGGGGGCATCATCATATCATAGAGACTACTTCACGAAATGGGCTGAGGCTATGCCTACAGTTAAATTCGACGGTGAGATAGCAACACACTTCATATTCAACCAGATTATTACTCGGTTTGGTATTCCGAAAGAGCTTGTCACTGACCATGGCTCGCACTTTCAGAATCATATGATGGAAGAGTTGGCATCAAAGTTAGGGTATAAGCAAGAGCATTCCTCCTCTTACTACCCTCAAGCGAATGGATAGGTAGAAGCAGTGAACAAATCACTCAAATCCATTCTCCAATGAACCATTGCACAAAGCAAGAATAATTGGCACATTATGTTATATCCTGCTTTGTGGGCTTCTAGAACCATTGTTAAGACTGCCATGGGTTTTTCTCCATATCAACTTGTACATGGAGTGGAGTTAGTATTGCTGGTTGAGTGCGAGATTCCTTCTTTGAAGCTAGCCATAGAGCTCTTACCAGACACTTCCCCATTGGAGGAGCGTTTGGTCCACCTAGAGCAACTTGATGAGCAACGTCGAGATGCCTTGGTGGATCTAGAAGTGAATAAGCGTCGTGTTAAGGTCCAGTATGATAAGTCTGTCTGTCCGACAAGGTTTAGTGAGGGAGACTTGGTCCTTTTGTGGGATCAATCGAAAGAACCCTTGGGGGCAGGAAAGTTTAAACCCATGTGGCGTGGTCCTTATGTCATTAAACATGTGTTAGAGAAGGGCTCTTATGAGTTAGTGGATTATGAGGGAACAACCTTGGCAGAGCGTAGAAATGGGCTTTATCTCAAAAATTACTATGCATGATTTTTAGCCAAGGGTGGTTATTGTATATTATTGTACAGTTTTGCAAAGGTAGGTCATTTTATTATGGTGATCGGGTTTGTGATTAGTTTCTGTTTCTTTTGGCAGATGTCAATGGAATCTTCCACCTTCATAGGATTCGCGGATGGTGCGATACGTCACACTCAACACTCAACCTCTGCTACTTGGGTGATTTATAATCCTATGGGTCATGTATTATCTTCAGGAGGCATATGTTTACGACCATCTTCAAACAATGTTGCTGAATATAGTGCTGTTATTGAGATTCTACGGGATGCCATTTTACATGGTGTTCTCTCTCTTGAGGTACGTCTTGATTCGGAGTTAGTAGTGTCACAGCTTAATGGTTTGTACCATGTTAGAGATTCGACATTATTAAGAAGATTCTTATGTGTGAGATTGCTAGAACGACAATTTGACAATATAACATACATACATGTTCCAAGAATTAATAATCAAGTTGCTGACTCATATGCTAACTACGTGTTAGATTGGCATTTATTTCATAGACGGTAAGCTCATCACAAACATAAAAATTTTACACATATAAATAAATAAATCGATCATCATAAAAGTTTTTATAAACATCCAAAATGTGGTAATACATAGTGTCATAATACAAAAATGGGGCTCTCGAGCCACCAAAATATACATACAAAGTAGTACAAAATGTATCACTCCCAGGTATCTAAGCCTGTGGAGGAGGAGGGAGGTCGTGATCATGGAACGTCACTACGGCTCTAGCTAGCCATTGAAATAGCCGCACCCATGCTCGTGGTACATCCACCACCTGGCGCTGCATGGCCTCAGGCAAGTCCTTGACTTGCGCCATGGGTACTCTATGTGTCAGTCTCACGAAGCTGGTATGAATGTTTTGGAGTGTCCGCTCTGCATCCACACTCGTGATATAATCCCCTCTTCCCCTCCGTCTATGACAAGGGAAGCCTTCAGGCCACCGTGGTCCCACATCTGCATGCATATGGTAGATGTCACTATGTATTGTCACCCAAAAACATGTCTTTTGATTCCACATAATCAGAAAACACAAAAAAATTAAATAACTCAAAAGTTTTAAAAATACGGTCGAGATTTGTTACCAATGTCACCGTATGCCGATCTTGGTGGTAGTGGCATGTCTAGGTCTCCCCAGAAATCTATCTCCGCATAGGGGTAGTCATAAATGGAAACTATCTGTCGTCGCCACCATGGAAAGAAATCAGCTGGATAGGGGTTGGACACCCTACCTCCACCCAGTCTGTTGCATCGCATCTGCCCAATGCCATTGGGCCGGATCTTGAACCTCGAGTAGAGGAATGTCAACTCTAGGGCTCAATCCTGGAACATGCTCAAAGAAAAACGTGCCTAGTATGCTGCTAAAACCAAAGTTTCAAACTCTTTCCATCTTGCATTCACTGAGATGGTGTTTCATGTTGCCCAGTAGCGCAGTGCTCCAATCGTACACAGTGGGTCTCATGCATTCCACTGCATAGAACATCAGAGGCTGCGAGGCTTGGTGGAGTGAAGCTAAGCTTGCTATCCTGCCCAGTGTCAGTAGGATGGCCTTTAGGCCCAACACCTATATGGAGTTAGTTGGGATCTAACTCCCCACCTTCTCTGTGTTTGGATAGTAGTACACTGCAATGTAATCATCTCTGCCAGGCCACCTCTGGGCCCGCGAGAGGGTAGGTTCACCACTTCCCCCCGTCGGGAAAGTCCAGTAATAAAATATATGTCCTCCACTTCAATGGTGAGGGACATCCCATCTATCTAGAACGACTATGAGTCTGGATCCCAGTAGTCCACTAACATTTGCAATAGTCTTGGTTTGGCTCTTAATCCACCAAGACACCAAAATTTGTAAAGCCCACATGCACATAACGCTTGTTGAGCCATTAGATCTACCCTTACTGCCTCTTCTACATCACCATGTTCACATTCTCTCCATTCTAGGACGATCCTGCACATAAAATTTGAGTTTGATCCATTAGAACACTTAAAAATCATTGAGCGCAGCCGCATACGCGACTGTTTGCTAAACAACCACATATGTATGCGACTTTGAGGGCGTTTTTCATGTATATCCATACCTATACACGAAAAAACCCTCGATTTCCATGTGGGCCGTGGCACGCATCTTAGACTAGCCTAGAATCCTAAATACACCATAGAATTTGCCAAAATTTGCATCAAAATGAAAGAGTAGAGCCTGGGTAAGTAGCTAGAAAAATTGGTAGTGGATTCCACCAACTAGATCTCCTGGAATTCACTGTTGAAGTTATGAGTTCAAATGGGTAAAAATTTCAAATGTTTTATAATGTTTTGAATTTTTTACTATTTATAGAAATTTTTCAAATTTTTGAAAATTTTTACCCCCTTTCCTATAGTTTGGACCATTTCTAATCCTTTTGGACCATTTTGGACTAATTTATGATGTAGGAGACTCTTTTGAGCACCATTTCGGCTGTTGGATTGACCCGTTCATGCCGATTTCAGGTATCATGTCTAAACTGACATATAGGTTAGGTTTCATCACTGTTTGCATTTTGCATGACCTTATGACCATTTCATTATAG
>LPNX010432878.1:60626-115049 GCA_001517045.1 Pseudotsuga menziesii | reverse complement strand
AGAAGTAATTAAAAAATAAATATCATATGAATGCCAAAATGCGTGTATGATACGTCAATGGATAGAAGATTCGTTGGTGAATCTATAGGTATCAACTCCGCTCAGTGATGTGCTAGGAATGGTAGGGTTTACACCTCTGCAAGGCACAGTAAATTTTCCATTTGTTTGAATGAGGGCTAAGTCTGTTTTTTTAAGCCCTCGACCGAGGTATGAACCTCGACCGAGGTATCTAAATACCTCGGTCGAGGTATTTAAATACCTCGACCGAGGGTTTGTAAAGCCCGCAATACCTCGATCAAGGTATTTAAATACCTCGACCGAGGTATTTAAATACCTCGGTCGAGGGCTTGATAAAACCTCGGTTGAGATATTAAGACCTCGGTCGAGGGCTTAACAAGCCCTCGACCGAGGTGCATTTTTCTGTTTTTGCCGAAATGCGCTTGCCAAAAAGTGTTACCCAGGTCTGTGGATTCACCCTATAGCCTTAGGTATGAACCCACTCTATTATGTCATGGAACCTTCTTGCTGTTTTAGAAGTGGCAATATATGAGTGGTAGAGCTTGACCTTACATGGGTACCCTAGTTAGCACCTTATTTGCATTTGGTGCCCATGCCGACATTTTGTCCCTTAGGGTGTGGGAGTCTGTTGTATAGTGTTGCCATGACATTTCGCAAGAGCTTCATACTCCTCTTGATCTTTTGCTGGCCTATTTCCCTCAGGAATCCCTTATGTCAAGTTGTAATTGCATTATCATGAGCTTTTCCTACCTTATTGAGCCTTACGCCAGCATCCCTGACATTGAGTTTCAGCCATATAGCCCAAGCTTGTCTCATGTCTAGCCATGTAGAGCCATTTCATATATCCTTTGCAGCTTGATTCCCCATTTTACCAAGAGGGGACTTTCCCCCGAGTGTCGCTATCCTACACATGTATCCTTGCATTAAGCATAGGTATGTTCCACTACTTGGAACTAGTTTGTTTGCCCATATGACACTCGTCTCCTCCTATTCTATAACTATAAAGCAGTTTTATTCTTTTTCAAGCTTTTTTAATATTTGAGAAAGTCCAAAAAAATAAAAAAACCAAAAAGCCGAACAAGGAAGGATGTTTTCTTTGGCAGTTGTTGAGTCGTGTCACCTTCGAACAGAGCACTGTATATCACATCCGTTGGTTGGGTTTATAGTTTGACTTTAGGAGTTGTACTCATTTATCTGAGTTTATATCCACCGTCTAGTTAAGCTTCCAGTCCCCATGGAGCCTCTGTCAATGCCTCCTGTGTCACAAAGATGTCCTAGTTTTGTATATCAAGTCTATGATGCCTTTATTCAGTCACCATTCATCATTATGCTCTTGTTCGAAGGAAGTTGAAACCTGAGTTGGCCATTCCTCAGTTATCTTGACTTTGCGTGTCGTCCATTCCTGGTACAGTTACTGGTTTGTGCACCTTATGATCGAGTCCTTCCACATTATATAGCTTTGCTGAGTACCTCATGTTGGATGATGGGGGATGCCTTAATGCACTCCTTCCAGCGGATTTCATCCCATCGACTTCAGATCATTTATTCTGGGATTGGAATCTAGAGTCATTTTTGAGTGCCTTGAGACTTGCTGTCATCAGTGGCAGGTTCTCTCGCCATCGACAGTTTTTGGGAATACATTAATGTCCCCTGATCGATGGATCATCTCAAGTGTTCGACCTCAACACATTGATTCACATTTGTTAGTTTGCACTCTAGTACCTTGATTCCCATTATCATTATCGGTGGGTGATCTCACGTCTATTAACGGTATACATCAATGACCGGTAATCAGACGATGGACTACTATGTTCGACCTCGACACCTCTATTCACATAGTAGGACTTGTACTTGTAGCGGTTTGTGTAGAAGACCTTCTATATTGGTGGCATATCTTATATGCTACCTCCTTGATCGTGCCAGTGTTCATGAGATTTCAGCTCTCGTGACTTGATTCCAGTATATGTCAGACATTTCCAGCTATTATGGAGATATTGATCCATTGTATATCTTCAGCCATTATGGAGATCATGATCCTTTGTATATCTTCATCATGGAGATTCTGATCTATGTATATTGTATATGGCGATGACCACTTATGTGATATTTTGTATCATGCCTATTCATGGCCATTGTACTCTTATGTATCCGGGACTGCTATATGTATTTGCAGTTATGTGCAAAGTTGTATCATTGTACTATGCTGATTGGGCGGTTGGTCTTCCATTTGGGGTTCTTCATCACTCCACTTCTAGGATGGACTTATAATGTATTTCGACCATCATATGGCCCCTCTAACCTCACACATTAGGGGGCATCTGTTATAGCTGATTTTACCACACTAGGTGAATCACACTTGTATGGCCTTCTCCTGTCCCTTTGCAGACTCCTTAGACCCCTTGGACCATTATTTGTCCTTTGATGTTTCCTAGACTATCCCTAAAAACATGTGAAAATTGCTATACACGACTTTTAAACCCCTTATCGCATATATACGCGGGTTTGACCTCTAAAACCTCGTACATCGGGATGTGTACAAAATCCAAATCCTTTCGGAGTTTTCCTTGACATGGATTCGACTCACTTGTCTCATGGCCTTCCATATTCCTTGAGATCGCTCAGATTTTACCTTTCATTACCCCATTGAAAAGCTATATAAGAAACCATTTGGATACATTGAAGGCATAAGAGAATTGAGAAGAAAGAAATTATAGTCCATTGTTTCCGGAACTTGTGCTTGAGTCTGCATCCCTTTGTCCCTTGGAGCACTTTGGTGTTCTTCCCAAGCTTGCCTTTTGCTTGTGAGTTTGCTATCAAGAGATGGAGGATTGAGGTGGTGGAGGCCCATGTGGGGGATTCAGTCTCTCCGATTCACATACGTGCCTACAGAGGTTGTATTCATTGTAATCTCTGATTTTATATTAATAGAAATATCTTTTCCTGTCCAATAATGTATGTTTAAATAAATATTTTATCCATGGATGATTTCAAATGCTTATACATTATTGATTATATATGCTAGAGTAGATCTAACACCAATATATATAGTATGCTTGTCTTGTTTACTTGTTGTTGAGGAAGTGACTCATCAATTCAAGCTGAAGTTGGAAAGCTCAATGGGGATCTACTTCAACCATCTGGAATAAGGTATGAGGTCTAATCCTTTAGTGTTAGATATTTTATTTCTCTTGCATATTAGAAAGGATTGATTTATAGAGTCAAGCTGTTTGTTGTGGTACCCCAAGACATATGAATTTTTCTTCGTAACATTACCTCCCCATAGAAAGACTTGTTGGATATTGTGAATTTCTTTGAGGACACCCTTTAGAGCAACCAATACTGAGTGTAAATAGATTTCCATAGCCTAGAGGACTAAATTAACCACGATCAGTCTAATCAAGAAATTTTACAAATCGTAACCCGCCCATTTAGTTTCTTCATCATGTGTTCTAGAAGACCCCACCATGAGAGCTTCCTGATAGTCCCTTTCACCAGAGGAGACCCTAAATATTTTGAGGGAAGAGACTCAAGTGAGAAGGAAGGGATACAATTAATGTTCCTTTGGGTCCCCATTAGGGTATTAAAGTAAAAAGTTTGAGATTTTTCTAGGTTAACTTCTAAACCGAAGGATTTCGGAAAGATTGTCAAACATTTCTTGAAAGATCTTTTCGCTTGGACTGAATGGTGCCCCATTAACATAGTGTCATCCACAAACTATTGGTGAGCTTTCTTTTCTATATCCCTGTGAATATTTAAACCATGATTATTCCTTTTGGTTTTCTGATATTTGATTAGACGACTGAGACCTTCTACTATGATAATGAAAAGGAAGCGAGAAAGGGGGTCTCCCAGCTGAATTCCTCTAGATGGATTCATGGTGGGGGTGGGAGATCCATTTAGTAGAATTGAATAAAAAGTGGAGGATAGCATGTTCATTAAGAATTATATCCAATCATCTCCAAATCTAGAGGTTCTCAATATTTCCAATCAGAGTTATTTCCAGACAGACGACAAGTCTTATCTTCATATAGACAAGAATTTGGATTAGAATTATTCATGCAGAAATATAGATTTAAACTTACATCTAAGAAAACACTCTATGATATTTAAATAAAAATATTTTTTTATGGTGTAACTTTTGGGTTCCTGACACATTGGTTATAAATATCTCTCTTACATGCACACACACCCATATGACTCCCCCTACCACTAACCCACCTCCTCTCTCTCTCTCTCCCTCTCTCCCCTCCTCTCCCTAATCCTTAACAACCCCTTCTCTCACTTTGTTTTTCCCTTGCTCCACTTACTCCCAATTTCCTAATAGGCCCCTTTATCTCTACTACTAAGACCTTAACACCCCCACTATCTCTCTCTACCTCTAAGCCCTTACCACCTCTGAATTATTTCTAATGGTAACATCACCGAACCAAATAATTTAATTGTAGTGTTACACACCATGCCCTCTTATTAGCATTTTTAGTGTTACACATTGCACCATCTCTCTCTCTCTACCTTTAAGCCCTTAACACCCCCCCTCTCTCTACCTATAATCCCTTAACACCCCCCCCCCCCCCCCCCCCAATGTATCTCTATTTACCTATCTCTATATCTCTCCACCTCTACTTTGTTACCACCCCTAATGTCTTTCCATTTGCCTCTCTCTTTGAAGGGAAGAGAAGGAAGATCATTTGGTGTGAACCTATGTTCGGTTGGGATATGCCACAATATTGGACTTATTTTTTTTTTCCTGCTTAAAAAATATTGGACCTAAAAATGATAAACGATTTCTCTATACTCAGATTGGGCTCGAAGGACTCAACTGAGAGCACTTGAATATGTCTCTCTCTCTACCTCTGTTAAGAATTCGTGTCAACCCTCCTCTTTATTTTGTTATTATATTTTGTTGGCCGCATATTCTTTGTAGGTCATCCCATTAGTATGTTGTGTTATCCCACATTCATAGGGAGTAACTAATAGTTGTTAAGTTGTTCAGTTAATATGTTGAATTATCCCACATTCATGGGGAGTAATAATTTTTTAGATTAGACTTAGTATATAATTAAATGTTGAGGCTAATGAAGACATATAAGAGTTATTTTGTATTGAGCTTGCTAAAAGGAGTTTTCCCCCTCGAATTGGCCTATAATCAATAAAATATCTTTTGTGCTTCCTTATTTCTGTTATATTGTGCATTCTTATTGTTTGTTGCAGGAGGTTATTCACATCTGGTATCAGAGCACTTTATTGGCCTCGTTGGGTGGAATTTATGCGAATTTGTTTTTTGCAGTGCTTCCTGGTGTTGTTATTATTGCAGTAGTTCTTCTTCTTGCGGCGATATTGTTCTTTCTGATCACGGAATAAACCTACCTTATGAACTGTGGGAAGTACTTGGCCATAGCCCTAAAACACATTGTGAGGAGTATCACATGAACCTTGAAGTAGCTAGCCATTGAGAGGACTTTCCAAGCGAAAAGGGAAATTACCCCTACCTAATCGACAAGTTCCCACCCGTGAGGTAAACTAGAGCTGTCATTTGTGGAAAATCGGTTATCAATTTTACCCGAGCCATGGAGTGAGGGGTACTTTCCCAATACACAAGCTGTTAGACAAATTTGGTGGCTGGGTGAATCCCTTGAACCTTTAGGAAGCTGAACATACCTGGGGTCCATATCCATTTATAGTTGATAAAGAGAAGATTTTGAGAACCACTAGAGATCATTTCCTCCATTTCCACTTGATAAAGCACAGCTTTCCAGAATTGCCATAGATCATTTCCTCCATTTCAGTTGATAAAGCACAAATTTCTATTTTTTCCCATATATTCTTTGATTTAGCTCCATTTGCCTTGAAATTTCACTATAACCCCAATAATCCCATTCTACATATTCCTTCCTTAAGGACCCTATCCCCAATTCCACTTCGTGAAGCCCAAAATTCCATATTTTTCTACGTTTAGGGTTTTCCATAACTTTTCTGATTCTCACCCAATCACCTTCAAATTTTTTCGAGGTTTTTGTTTCCCATTTCTGCTTCCTTTTCCCTCTCTAACAAATTTTCCAATTCCTTCATCCCGCCTATGAAATTCACATTTTCTACTTCTTGTCCCTAAGAAAGTATCCAAAA
The DNA here is from genome assembly GCA_001517045.1 of Pseudotsuga menziesii. NCBI lineage: Eukaryota > Viridiplantae > Streptophyta > Pinopsida > Pinales > Pinaceae > Pseudotsuga > Pseudotsuga menziesii. The sequence continues at coordinate 108,908 of LPNX010432878.1, read as the reverse complement.
CCCAGTAAAACCCCAATTAGCTCCCCCTCCCTTGAGTTTTTCCGAACTCAAAATTTTCCTTTTCTACAACCCTTTCCATTTTTGTTTTTCTAGCCATTTCCCCCAAAAAACAAAAAACTGCTAATGGTTGTCACCTGTGCCGAAGCAAATTGTTGGAATATAATCCGTCAGGATTATATGTTAGTGTAAATAATAGGAAGATGAAAAGACTCTTGGATCTGTGATCCCAAGAGTCATTGTAAATGTATAAATAAATTCTTTGGCTATGAAATAAATGAATCGGGAGTTATTATCCAACAGTGGTATCAGAGCACTGTCATAACTCCTGGCTGCATTCCAGTCCATTGCCAGACCTCCATTCTGCCCTTTGTCAATTCGTTTCTCTTGCCTGTCTGCTCTTTCAAGCTGTCTGCTCTGTCAGTATTCCAGTCGCATGCATTGTATGCGTTATTCTCTTGGAGACCTACCTAACCCTAATTTTTAACCACACTCTCTCTTCTTATCGTTCCATTCATCATTCTATTGTGTGTGCTGCTTGTTATGTGGTGAGAACTGTGGAGTGCTAATGAGCTGTAAGTTTGAATATATGCTGTGAGTTGTAAGTTTGTATATATGCTGTGAGCTGTGAGTTTGAATCTATGCTGGGATATGTGAGTTTATATCTGCGTTGAGTATATGCTTGCTACTTGAGTGAACGCCCTCTGCGTGAAGACTGCGCCACTCTGCGTGATCTTTGCTGCATGGTTTTGACTGTTAGTTGGAAAATCATTTGAATTAGCTCCTAACCCTAATTCTTGTGTGACATTCATCATCTGAATATCGCTTTATGACTGCTCCTATAAAGTATTATGCGATATCAGCGAGGAGTTTGTGAATTCTTGGTATTTGATCCCGTTCTCTGCTACGGCGTTGGTGACTGCCTTGATCCCGACACTCTTTTGAAGATGCATTGAAGCTGCATTGAAGACTGAGCCTATTTGCCATTTTCAGACTGCTGGTGGAGAACATATAGCTGAATACATCCATGCTTTACCTCCTATGGAACGGAAAGGTTGCTAACCTATGGAACAGCTTGGGTAAGTGCGTTCATCAAACAAATGCTGGATATTTAGACAAAGCTATAGAAGATTTAAATCAATATTATCTGGAAAGTTGTTGCAGTAGAGTTTGCTAATAATTATATATTCAGTTCATGGAAATTGCTCTCTCTGGTAGCCGCAGCTATACTTTTGATCGTCACATGCCTGCAAGCATATTGATCTGTTTATAGTTGCAAAAACTTGGTGAAGGTGTATATGTACGCACCAGAATCTAGAGATCTGTTAATATTAAAGACCGCTATACCTAACCCTAGTTTTTCCCGTGAAGTGCACAAACCCTAAATTTACTCTAGACTGTTGCTTGCTTTGAAAACATGCTCTGAAGATAATTAGAATTGCGTAGAGCTGCATGCGTGGAGCTTCCGGTGGAACATTATTGATGATCAAGTTGATGGAGCTTCCTGCGTGAAGACTGATCTCAATATTCAGAATTTGTTGAATATTGAAGACTGATATATCATATATTGCGTTGTGATTGATATATTGTATTGTGACTGATATATCATATAGATTGCGTTGTGACTGATATATTGTGTGCTGACTGATATATATATGCTGACTGATATATTGAAGAATAATGTATGCTGACTGATATATTGACTGATATATCATACATTGAAGAATCTTGTGAAAGATATATGTTGTATTATTGGTGTTGATTGCATTGAGACTGCTCATGCAATTGAGAATATTTCCACTGTGAAATTATTCTGCTACTGCAACTAGAAGTACTGCATCAAGCTGCTGGATTTGCGACCTGTCTTGAAGAATAAAGTCTATGTGAAACAATTGTATTGAAGAAGACTGTGTATGCTATAAACTTGCATTGTATTCACCTTGGCATAGACTATAGACTTGGAAGGTTATTGTTTTTCTATTTCTCTTTGTCATATTAAGTTCATTATTGTAAATCACACTAACAGTTGCAAAAGATGCAATCTATAACATTTATAGTTGGTGCCACTCTCACTGGAAAAGACACTTATCCAGAATGGTGGAGGAAGATCAAATTTGCCTTCATCTACAATGACCTTTGGGACGGCATTTGTGAAGGCAGCACAATAGAGACAGAAGTTGGAAAGCCCATAACCATAGACCCAAGACCTCCAGAATCTGAGAAAGGGAAGGCCATTTGGAGAAAAAAAGACAAGAAAGCTTTAGCGGTAATCACTGCCACAGTCAGTGAAGAGGTGAGCCAGCACATATTGCCTACAAAATCATGTTTTGAAGGACTAAAAACATTAAAAGATCTGTATGATTCACACTCTGAATTGGAATTTATTCAACTAATGTTAAAACTATTCAGCTTAGAAGTAAAAGACAATGATCCCATGTTAGTTGCCTCTGAAATCAAAGCCATCATGCACAAGATTCAAGCCTCTGGTATGAAACCAGATCTTCCTCTTGCAGCATTTGTAAAATATTTGTATCCTTCTCACTCCAACTATCTTGAGTCATTGCAAGCTAGTGACAATTTCAAATCACTGACATTTGACACCCTGGTAGAGAAGATAGCTGACAGAGAGAAAGCCTTTGGTAAGAAGACAACCGAGCATTCTGGAGAATCACTTTGATTTGCTCAAAAAGAAAAGAACCTCACCAAATACCAATCCAAAGATCATCCCAAAGGAGAAAGCATCAAGAGAGGCAGAGGAAGAAGAAACTTCAGAGGCAGAGGGGGCAGAAACAACTTCAGCAAAAGATCAGATTTGCAGTGCAAGCATTGTGGAAAGACTGGGCACACATCAGATCAGTGTTGGGCTTCATGGGACTACATCAAAGACAAACATAACCAGAAGAAAGATGACAATAAAAACCAAGATGCTAGTAAATCTTCTGATTCTGCTCATTCTATTGTTGCACATTGTAATCTTGGAATTAATGAAATGACTTCACTTTCATCTTACAAATATTGTTGGCTGCTTGATACTAGTGCAACATCACAAATGACTTTTAGAAAAGACTGTTTTGAAGAAATTAATGAAACAATAAATGGCATAGTGTACTTTGCAGATAAGTCAAGTCTTAAACCAAAGGGAATGGGCACCATTTGACTGAAGATGCCTGGATTCCCTGATTTCTTGTTGAAGAATGTTCTTTATTTTCCAGAGTTGCAGAGAAGCCTGCTGTCCTTGGTGGAGATTCGACAGCAAGGCCATTCCATCCACATGTTTGATGGAATCGTAGAAATAAGAAATTCCTCTGAAAATCAAGTCATCATGGCTGGATACGAAGATGGGAAGCTACTGAAGCTAAAGGGTTCATCTGCAAGAGTTCAGAACTATGCCTACCTCTCTCAGCATGGAGAAGGTAATTTGTCATCAAGTTTATTGTGGCATGCAAGATTTGGTCATTTGAATTATAACAGTCTTCGTTTGTTGAGAAATAATGGTGTATTTGGTTTTCCCACCATTCCCAAAGAGAAGAGAAAATGTGATGCATGTATATTAGGGAAACACAGTAAGCTGCCATTCCATGAATCTAATTTCAGAGCAAGTAGGAAATTAGAATTAGTGCATTCTGATTTATGTGGCCCAATGCCAACTCCTTCTGCAAATGGGAATAAGTATTTTATGACCTTTGTTGATGAATACTCAAGAATGTGCTGGATTTACTGTTTAAAAACAAAATTAGAAGCATTTCAAACATTCAAAGACTTTCATGCATTGATAGAAAAACAAGCACAATCTAAAATTGGTACACTTCGTACTGATAATGGGAAAGAATACACTTCAAATGCTTTTGAATATTATCTTCTCCAACATGGAATTGCACATCAGACTACAGTTCCCTACAATCCTCAACAAAATGGTGTAGCAGAAAGAATGAACAGAACCATAATGAATATGGTTCGCTCAATGATGTTTTTTGAGAATGTAAAACTAATGTTTTGGGGTGATGCAGTGAAATGTGCAGCCTATTTGAGAAACAGAAGTCCCTCAAATGCTCTTGATAACAAGACTCCACATGAAATGTGGTTTGGCCATCTCCCTTCAATCAGGCATCTCAGATTTTTTGGTTCCACCTGTTATGCCTTAATTCCAAAGGAGCAAAGAAACAAGCTTGGTGCTCGAATCAGGAAATGCATTTTCCTGGGGTACGAAGAATACTCCAAGGCATACCATCTGTATGATGAGGTAAACAAGAAATTTTTTATTTCCAGAGATGTCATTTTTCTTGAAACTAATAAAAATGACCAGTCCATTGAGAGATAGCTTGATCATTTGGAAAAATATCCTCATCCAACGAAATATTCTAAAAATGAATATGAAATTCCAAACCTTGAAGGGGGGATTCCTATTCTGGATCAACCTTTGGAATTTCCATATGAAGCACCAACTCCCCCGCATGAAGAAGTTCCTACTACTTCACCTAAACAAGAGGTTCAATTGGATGATGTGATTGAGAGAATTGAAAGACTCTCAATCAATGATGAAGCACCACCAGCTAATCAACTAGGACCATCACGGAAGATTCCTAAATGGGCCACAAAGACACTTGAAAGTGTCCATCCGGATGAAGTTGGAAAGACGGGAACGAGAAGTTCAAAAAGACATGAAGATGGAGGAGAAGCAGATAATTCAGTTGATGACATGGATGTATCATTTGATTGTGAATTTAATTTATCTGCTAACTTTGAACCAAATTCCTTTAAATAATCTTCTACTCGAGTTGAGTGCAAAGAAGCTATGCAGAATGAGTATGATGCACTCATGAAGAATGGAACTTGGAAGCTGGTTGACCCTCCAATTGGAACCAAACCAATTGGCTACAAGTGGGTGTACAAGAACAAATACAAATCAGATGGCTCACTTGACAAGCACAAAGCGAGGCTTGTAGCAAAAGGCTATGCACAGAAAGAAGGAATTGACTATGAAGAAACATTTTCTCCTACAGCAAAATGGGCTACCATCCGTACCTTACTCTCTTTAGCTGCTCAGAAAGGGTGGAAATTTCATCAGATGGATGTGAAGACTGCTTTCTTGAATGGAGACTTGAAAGAGAATGTCTTCATGTCTCAGCCAGAAGGATTTGTTGTAAAAGGAAAAGAATAAAAGGTATGCAAGCTTGTCAAATCCTTGTATGGCCTAAAACAAGCGCCTCACGCATGGTATGAAAAATTAACCGATCATCTTTTGAAGTTAAATTTCAAACATTTTGATCTTGATGATGCAACACTGTTTATAAAGAAATTTGGAAGATCTGTTGTGTATATTGTGGTGTACGTAGATGATCTTTTGATGATAGGGAACAATGAGAGCTATATAGCATCCATAAAGAAAGATTTGAAAAAGATCTTTGAAATGACAGATATGGGACATCTCCACTATTACTTAGGAATTGAAGTCACTCAAAATCCTAAGTACATATTCGTATCTCAGAAAAAATATGTTGGAGAACTACTAAACAAATTTTGCATGATAGAATGCAACCCTATCTCTACTCCAATGGAACAGAAAATGAAGCTCACATCAAGCGAAGGAAAAGAATTTGAGGATGCGACCAAGTATCGACAACTTGTAGGAAGTCTTATCTACCTTACAACAACTAGACTAGATATTTCTTATGTTGTTGGCATACTTTCAAGGTTCATGCATAAACCTTGTGAAGGACATTGGTCAGCCGTAAAAAGAGTTCTAAGATACTTAAAGGGGACTCAACACGTTGGACTCAAGTACTCTAAAGTGGATGAATTCAAACTTATTGGGTACTTAGACTCAGATTTTGATGGCGATAAGGAGATAGGAGTATCAACTTCTGGATACACTATGAGTCTTGGATTAGCAGCTGTCTCATGGAGATTACGCAAATAGTCAGTTCCAGCATATTCAACAACAGAAGCAGAATATGTGGCTGCAGCTGAAGCAACGAAAGAAATAGTATGGCTCAGGAAGATACTTGAAGATTTGCAAGAAAAACAAGAGAACTCCACTCCATTATTGATCGACAATACTTCTGCAATCAAGCTGGCTAAGAATCCTAGATTCCATGATCGAACCAAACACATCAAAACCAAGTATCATTTGATTCGACATCATGTAGAGGCCAAGACAGTCCATCTTCGACATTGTTCCACAAATGATCAAGTTGCAGACATCTTCACTAAAGCGCTTGGACGAGAAAAGTTTGAAAGATTCAGAAACATGCTCGAACTTACTAACACCCCTTCGAATTAAAGGGGGGGATTGTTGGAATATAATCCATCAGGATTATACGTTAGTGTAAATAATAGGAAGATGAAAAGACTCTCGGATATGTGATCCCAAGAGTCATTGTAAATGTATAAATAAATGCTTTGGCTATGAAATAAATGAATCGGGAGTTATTATCCAACACAAATAAACAAATGGAAGAAGAACATGCTGCCATCAAGTCCAAACTTGAAGATCTGGATTAGAAATTTATCTACCTGCATCTTTGGCATTCTCCCTTGAACAAACGATGACAACCTGAGTCTTTTGTAGACACTGGGATCTCTTCCTCTAGCAACTTTCATGGGAGGAAGCTGGATTTTCCTTGCTTCAGTGGTGATGAGCCAACTGGATGGATTTACATGGCAGAACAATATTTCAGTCTGTATAACACTTTTGATGTTAACAAATTCCCACTTGCATCCTTTCATTTGGAACATGAATCCCTTCAATGGTTTTGTTGGTACATCAAGGCTCGTGCAGAGCCAAACTGAACATATTTTTTCCAACTCCTTTTGCAATGATTTGGCCCTAGTGCTTTTGATGACTTCACGAGAGCACTCACCAAACTTCTCCAAATTGGCACTCATCAAATATAATTTGAGAAACTGGCCAATCACACCAAAGGATTTCCTAATGCATTCTACCTCATAAATACGGTTCCCCAAAGAACCTAAATTATGCTAGCTCCTGGAACCGCTCCTATCAAGCATTTCTATGAAGCTAAGATGTGGGAACGTTGGGGATAATGCCTTTGTTATAATTGTGATTTGAAATTAACTAGATGACATTGATGTGGTGAGAAAAATATCTATCTCTTGGATGGGGATTCTCCTCCTGCACCTGAAATATTTTATGATGTTTAGGATCCAGTAGATGCCGAGGGTGACATTCAACAACTTCATGTTGACCTTCCTTCTTACGACAACCAACTAGAGATATCTCTCCATTCATTAGCCAGAGTCACCACCCCACAAACCATGCGAGTTAGAGGTTTCTTCAAAAATGTCCCTCTTACAATACTCATTGATTCTGGTAGCACTTATAACTTCATTGAACCCAGGATCTCCAAACATGTTGATTGTTTTTTCCATCCTTGCTCCAACTTTGAAGTCATGATTGCCAATGGGGGAACCTTACCTTGCAAAAGGAATTGTCATAATGTGAAAATATCTATTGGGGATTATAACTTGCATTCTCACATTTTTTCTTTGCCCTTAGGTGGACGTGATGTGGTTTTGGGCGCTCAATGGCTATGCACACTTGGACTCCATTTCAAAGCACAATTTACATTTTAAACCATATAAATGTTGACATCTTAGTATAGCCATGCAAAGCCTAAATGTTTTACATAATGGTTTAATTGATCTCGAGCAATTTATATAAAAAGATTGGGCACTCATACTGAAATGTTTTGCATTGATATATTTTTCGAGAGTGTAAGAAAAAATAGTAAACAGTGAGGCCCTGTGGGATTGGAGTTTATACTAGTATTCCATGCAAATAATGGACATGGAGATTAAAACTTATAATAGTGTTTAGTTGAAGTCACTAGTGACATTAATAGTTCCATGTTATTGTAATATTGCAGTGGTATGGTAGTTATATTTTATAACAAAAGCTTGGAGGTGGTAATGCCATGACATTACCACATGCTATTGCAAGGCACGATGTAACTTTGCTTTCATAAACAAGTAAGTTGACTTGTAATATATATATTACACATAAATTTGAATATGAATTTTCTACTTCTAATATAAAGCAGACACCATTACCATATTTATAAAAGATATTAAATATATAAATGTAATGTTTTTTGTCATCTTAAAATATAATATTAAATAGACAAGATTGTTCAATAGAAATAGAAAAATAGATGTTGTACTATTTGGTTAATGATTAAAACGTTATTTTAACTACCACCTAAAGGTAAAAAACAACATCTATAATCATATGGTCTTTCCAAAACAATACATCAAATCGTAAAGACAATATTGGAATTTGTGGCCCTTTCAAAACTTCAATTCACATTTTCTCATGAGGATAAGGACATAAACATTCTTCACAAACATCCTATATATAGAAGAAAAACTAATATTTTCAATACTAAATTGATCACTTTAAAAACAGAGTATTTATCTTCCTTGAGATAGTGCAAGTCAATCATGGGGTGAGTGCAAGCTAATGAGGGTCACTTTTGGCAAGTTAGATGCAATAGAAAAATGAAAAATCACGCATCCCTCAACTTAATTGTATTTTTGGAGATACTTACACAAAAAATATTGCTTTGAGTAAATAAGATTAAATGTTGGAAATTGAATCACGTTTCCAAATATATAAGGTTTATGTATTAAAATTTTTTATAACTATTTCAAGTTTCATCTTTTCTAACAATTACTTTTTTATTTTTTAGGAAAATTATAAGGTATATGTTTATGTGGGTGAATCCTTTGACGGCCTAAATGATGCCTTCGAGATACAAAAATTTGCAAGCATGTAGAGAACATATAGCACTAGTGCACCGCTATTTTTCGAAAATAAATTAGTAATTTTGTTTTTTAATAATTATGTAAGTGATCATTCCTAAAAAATGGTACGTCTTTTGTGGGTGCAGCCTTTGAAGGTCTTTATGAAATAATCATGAAATGGGGTTTTTATAGAATGTAGAGGTCAGTGTCTTATAGTGTACCATATAATTTATTTTTAAAATGATTAAGAATTAAAAATTTTATGGAAAAAACACTAACAACATGTTTTTGAGTTAAGGAGTTAGGACACAATAGAAATTGAAAAAAAATAGAAAATATAATGCTTTTTGATAAAAATTACATATTTAGAATGTTCAGAAAAAATGTTATTTATGTTTAATATTTTGTCAAAAATGATTGTGTGTAGCATACTGTATTGATTTGAAAACGAATGACTTCTTTAGAAAATGGAAGAAATGCCCAATTAGCTATGGTTTATCATATACCATAGCATAGGTTTGGTACTACCGAAGCAAACTGCAAACCATACACTTAGTACTATTGGTGACATGCCAGCAAGCGAATTGGCACGTGAAAATGTGTGCATGTTATAGAACTACAAAATGCACACACGTTATGTAGTTCTATAATGTGCACGTGTTTTGTAGAGCTAAAAATCTAGCACTATATGTAATGTATCAAATGTATGGATAATAGGTTAGAGGGGGTGTGGAAGGGTCAAGGGCCTAGGAGGATGTTATAAGTTTAGGTAGGGATGGTTAATAGTTGAGAGGGGGTGGGGAAGGGTCAAGGGCCTAGGAAAACGTTGGAATTTCAAGTGGGGATGGTTAATAGTGGATAGGGGGTGGGGAAGGGTCAAGGTCCTAGGAGGATGTTGTAAATTCAAGTGGAGAAAGATGAATGTAATGGGAACATTATGGGTTACAAGAGGGGATTGAGAGAATTATTAGGAGGAGAAGAGGTGTTGAAGACGTATAGTGTTAGAAGCAGTACATGAGACTTGAGTGACGAAGGGGGATAAGGTGGAGGGGAGGAAGTGGGTGATGGTTTGATGAGAGAGAGGATTGGTGAATGGAAAGGTGGATATGGAGTATTAGAGGAGGAATAGGATGTGTTGAAGGAGGGAGGCGAAGGAGGGGGAAATTGAAGATATGGGAATGAGATGCGATAAAACAAAGAATAGGGGTCATAATGAGCTAAGGGGTTGAGGAGAAGGGATAAGTTGAAAACATAGAAGAAGAGTGAGAGATAGAGAGAAATAATGATGTGGAGAGAGTGTGAGAGAGAATAAGATAGAGAGGGAGGAGGGGGTGAGGGAGGGATGTAGATAGAGTGAAGGAAATAGATATTGAGGGAGCGATAGAAGGTGTGTGTGTGAGGGATGCGAGGGGATAGACACAGGGAGAGAAAGGGATAGGTTCAAACATGTAGAGAGAGAGAGAGAGAGAGAGAGAGAGAGAGAGTAGGGTTGAGAGATGGAGAAAAATGAACATGAAGGGGATAAAATGAGATAGGGAGGGAGGGATACAAGTTGAGACGGATAGATAGATAGAGAGAGAGATAATGGCACAGAGGGATGGTAATGAAGGGAGAAGGGAGGTAGATATTGATAGAGGGAGGTAAATAGAAGGTGGAGAGAGAGGGAGAGATAGAGGGAGTTTGTGAGATGAGGGGGGACACACACACACACACACACACACACACATAAATATTATGTGGGAGAGAGGGGGATGAGTGAGCGACAAAGGGAGAGGGGGAGGGGTGAGAAATAGAGAGAGAGTGATGGAGGGAAGGATAGTGAGGGAGGTATAGAGAGGGTGGAGAGAGATTATGAGATATGAGAAGTGAGGGACACACACACACACACACAGAGGGAGGTGAGTGGGAGAGAGAGAGGGGGGAAGGGTGAGTGATATATAGAGAGTGTTGGAGGGAGAGATAGTGAGGGAATTATAGTGAAGGTGGAGAGAGGTTATCAAAGAGGGGGAATGAGGGAGGGACACACACACATATAGAGAGAGATATACATTGTGTGGGAGATAGAGGGGCAGGTGTGAGAAACAACGAGAGAGGGGAGATGGGGGAGAAATAGAGAGAGAGTAATGTAGGGAGGGATAGTGAGGGAGGTATAAATAAGGTGGAGAGAGGTTTTGAGAGATGGGGAGTGAGTCAGGGACACACACACACACACACACACACACACACACACACATAGAGAGAGAGAGAGAGAGAGAGAGAGAGAGAGAGAGAGAGAGAGAGAGAGAGGGAGGTTGTGAGAGAGAGAAGGCGAAAAGACACACACACATACACATAGAGATAGTGAGAGATGGAAATACAATGGAAGGGAGGGCCATTGAGTAAAGCATAGAGGGATAGTGAGTAAGGAACATGTGTATCCATAGATACAAAAAACACTATTTAGGGATTGAGTCTTGGATTTACTCCCTTGAACATGTTGATGCTTTAATACCCATATCTAATACTCAAAACCTCTTAAAGGCATGTACATATTTTCTTGGAGACCAAGCATACCTTGAGTAGGTCATCTATGGTGCTTTAAGGAATTGTTCATTAACATGGGTGCATAGAATATTGCATTATGTCCTAAGAAATGAGCATATTCCCTCAATCATGTCTCATAGATCCCATACTTGCTGCTCAAAACCACCTAATTCTACTAACATCCATGTTCATAGTCCAAATATATCTATGAGATGCCATGTATGATTGTTTAAGGAATCCTTCCTATCCCTAGATGCCTATAAGATTTAGTTAGGGCCTAAGGCCATAGTTCCCTACCCTGACAATTTCCATGACCTTGAGATGCATACCTAGTGCTCAACAAATGATGATGGCATGTATATACCAATTAAGATTCAAATGATTCACTTTCAATGTCATGTGTGGTGGTTGGATGCATCAATTTTGGTACTAAATGGTTAAAAAAATCCTTTAAGTCCCAAAGAGCAAGTGTTTTCCCCTAGCAATGTGAAGAGGCCTAATATTTGTACTTTGTGCTAAAAATGTTAAAATGGAACTAGTATCCACATTTCAAGGTAAATGAAACCATGGAAGGATCTATTGAAGTTGTTCAACACATCATTCTTGGATCTAGATTGGACAGAAGCATGTTCTAGGGGCTAAGGCGTATGTTTCCTCCCTTATTATGTTTAAGGTCCCAAGACACATACATCGTACTTATAAACCCCATATGGTTCCCATATCCCCATTCATAAACATGAGAGGTCATCTATGGTGATTCAAGGTATTGTTCATGGACCTTGAGCCCTAAAAATTGGTTTATAACCTAAAATTAAAGATTTATGTACCAACCATGATTAACACCTTATCCTCCATATCTAACGCTAAAAAAATCCTAATCATGGCCCTATCCCAACTTAAAGGTTGAGTATACCCTTAAGAGATCACGTGTGTTTGTTTGAGGTGTTTTTATTGGCCCTATATGTCTATAGGAATCCTTTAGGGCCTAAGGACTAGGTTTCCTCTCTCAACCATGTATACAAATATGTTTCTAGTGCTAAGAGAATTCTAATGCACTGCATATTCTCTCTTAGATGAAAAATATCACATACGAAGGTCCTATGTGCAGGTTCAATGGCTTGTTCATGGACCTCAAGCCTTAAAATCTACCTTTATGACATAATTCTTGACTTTCTTCCCTCAAGCATGGTTGAGGGACTATGACCCGTACTTAGTTCTTAAAACCTCCTAACGATGTTTATATTAGAACACAAAGAAAATTTATGCTTGTTGGAGGTTAGGCGTGGTTGTTTGAGATGTTGTTCTGGATGATGCTAAAATATTACTATAGGTGCTAAGTCTTGATGATGCAAACTATTGTTTTTATTCATTTCCCTAGCCATGCACTAAAACCATTTTTTGTGGTTCTCCATAATGCACACATGTTTTGCTTCTCTAAAATGCGTGCATGTTTTGCTTCTCCAAAACACATGCACATTTTGCTTCTCCATAATGCATATACATTTTGTAAATATAAAACATGTGCACATTTCTCCTAACATAACCTACGTGTCATATGACATGTCAGGATCGAGATTAACCAAACCAAGTATTACATAACATGAGCACGTTGTGTTTTTATGTATTATGAGCGTGTTTCCAAAAAGTAGGATTGCATATAAAAGGTCCCTCAACTTATTGTACACACCCCATTTTTAGTTCTTTTATCAATTGGATGCACTTTTCAAATATACAATGATTCTAACACCTACCAATAAATCCACTCACAATAATTGTACTGTATGTTGTAAAATAGTAATTCCTTTGTGCAAGATCCAAGTAGATGAAGTCTGTAAACATAACTATCTTTTTTTATCCTCTAGAATCAAGCTATCAACATGCAGCTTTAGTCCATGAAACAATCGACAATTTAGACAATGTGACAAAAGAAAACAATAGCATTGACCATGGAGATAGCATAAATAAGAAACTATGAACAAAAAAGTAAACTAATAGACATGAATGCTCAAACATAGTAGGACAACAACTACAACTTTCTTAAGTTTCAAGGTTTACAATGCTTATATTTGAAAATATTTCCTCACTCTTCATGCAACATGATTATCTATAATTGTTTAAATAATACACATTATTGATTTTGTTTATACATACTCTCAACATAATCTGAGATTGCCAAATTACATGGCTAGTTGCTAGTTTTAACGAGCACTCACGTTAAATCCTTGAGACTATTAGAATGGTGGATGTTAGAAGTTAGGTGTCACATCCTAATGGTTACATTTATCATAAATAATAAATAATGATTGGTATTCAAATCAAAGCCACTTGTTAAATAAGGTTTGAACAAAAGTGGAAGGCCATGCATCATTAACCTGGCCTTTACATAATTGTGTATCTATAATGAAGAGAACTTCCAAATCAACTGCTCTTTGTGCACAATAATTAAGGCATGCGGACAAATGTTTGGGATAATGGGCCAATATCCAAATTAATATGAATATGAATATTACAATTTAAACGTATAAGTTCATGAATGGAAAATGAGAGACAAAGCCAATGTTGTGTTTTTGAGTGGATAAAATTTAAGGAAAACTTCCACATTTTATGACCATTACCACTATTCTATAGTTTGATTTCTTACAAGTATTCCAATGGGGGTGAAGGGAATTCAATTTTCAAAGAAAGATTTGTTGATTATATAGTTAGATCCATGGGTCGAGTAAATTTAAGCAATGTCAATCAAGGATTGAACATCTGGGTATAAGGTTTACAAGAAAACCCAAATGGTTTAAGCTCATCATCTGTGCTAGAGGATTTGTTTTTGGGTATTTGGTTAATGGATTCTATGAGGTATTTTTCATTCTTATTGTATCTTCAATATGATCTCTTTGATGGATTAAAATATTTTTATTAATTCCATCGTTTTATTTCAGTAATTATTGATCCAAAGTAAATAGTGGTTGATAACATACTTTGATGTTTAAAACCGAACAATATATTTTTTGAAACCGAAGAACTGATGTTGTTTCAAATATGTCGTTATGTACAAGAATACTTGTATAATAGACTAGAATTTAGGTGAACGTTTGGTCTTTAACATATAATTAATGTTTAATATTATACTCTCTCTTTTGGAAAGGTGCAATCTCAGGGACCCGAATGGACGTAGTTGTCAATGTCACTGAAGTATGTGCCACAATTTAGACCAATGTTCATTCGTGTGGGTGCACCATCTCCACCATATTTTGGCTCCTAGAACATTTCTTATTTTCTATGGATCCTAAAGATGTTACAATAATAACAGAAAATAATTAGGTTATAGTTCCATTAGTAATAGTAATTCATGATTAAGTATGAATATCAAGAGAAATGTCTCTTCAACATTTGATGGCCAAGCCATATTTAAGGCAGCCATATCCATTGTAACTGATATAGCTGGATTTGAAATACTAGTTTAAACTACAAAAGATGTAGATCAAATTTTTTTTACCTTCCCTTGCAAGTGGCTACTGAGAGTGCATTGGTTCTGAAAATGGCATGAAGTGTGAGAACTCATATTCTTTGGAGGCATGATTTGCAACACCCTTTGCTATGATGTTCCCAGTAGAGATATTTGTGATCTCCACTGAGTCAGGACCAAATACGACTCGCTTTGGAAAGCCAGTATGAGTCATCTAGTATACAAATAACAGGTTTGTAGGTAGGGAGGGAACATAAAGCACATCTTTGAACTTTCCATGTTCAAGCTTGATAGATGTTAGTTTTATAACTAGGGAATTGTTCCCCTAATTGACTTTATCCTTAGTCACTTAGTGAAGGGGGAACTAAAGTGACCCTTGCATTAAATGTCTTAAGTGACATTTAATTTGCTTTAATGTCTAAGGCCAGTTTTTGATAAATTTAAGTGGGTGAGTGAAATTAATATTTTAAAAATAAAATATGAGCAATTAATTTCAACCGTTGATCTAGTGTAATATTCACGTTGGTTTAGATGGGCCCTAGGGTTTACTCAAAAAGGCAAGGGAAGGTCATTTTCCTCACTTTTGCAGATTGAAGTGAGAAGAGAGAGCTGAGAAGAGAAGTTTCTTTTTATAGCATGCAAATCAAGGAGTAGACAGTAGAAAAGAGGGCATGGAAATCAAGGAGAGGACAATAGCATTTATTTCTAGACCATACAGTCTGTATGGTATGATTTTCGAAGCAGCAGGTACATTTTTCAAGGCATATTTCTGGGCACAATTTTTGAGAAATAAAATCTAGGAACGGATTTTGAGGTCTGTATGGTATAGTCCATACATTTTTTTTGTAGATTCCGTACAACGGCACAAAAATCGAGGCAAAAAACAAAGAAAAAAATATGAGTTTAATTTTTTTTGTTTGGTGTGGAAAACGAGGTAGAAATTTTCTCTTCCGGGTTGAGATAAGTTGGTTTGAAAATTTCTGAGTTTTGCTGTAAATTTCCTTATTATAAAATCTCTCCCTCTCTGACTAGTTTTCCCCTTGTGGGGTTTTCCAAGGCCATTGGCCCAAAAAAAAATTCTTCTTTGTGTTTAATGGCGTGCTGATATTTATTTGCTGTCAGTGAAAAATTGTAGTTTCAACAGTGTTTTAAAGTCTGAAAATTTCATATTTATTTCCAGCACTTTTATTTTCTAAGAATGTCATAAACAAAGTTAAATTTTACTTGAAACATGTGGCTAAAAACTAGTGAAAAATCTACATGGTATCATAGCTGAGATTGGCAGAAAACTAAATTTTAGCAGTGAAATAGTCATTTCCAGAATTCAGAGAAAACTTTTGTGATAGTAGTACATTTTGTTGAAACTTGTTCTTTGGGAAAAATGACTTCCGTTGGGTTAAGAGGTGAAGATAGACTAGATGGGTCTGGAAAATTTGTCTCATGAAATGCGAGGAGAGTGCTTTTTTTGAGAGAGAATGAGCTGTGGGATGAGATAGTTAAAAACACTAATGCTCACCCTATTCTCATTCCAAGTGCTACCACTAATGCAGTAGCACATGAAGTCTTCAATGAGAAGGACATTAAATCCATGCGAGTTATCTTGGACGATGTTAAATATCATATTATTCCTCACATTTGCATGAAGGATCATGCACAAGAGATGTGGAGTGCTTTGACCGACATGTTTCATAGTACTAATGAAAACAGGAAGATGGTGCTTAGGGAGAAGCTGAACAACATCAAGATGGTCAAAGGTGAGATGTGCATGACTTATCTTACTAGGATCTCTTAGGTTAGAGATGAGCTTGCAGCTGTTGGTGAGGCGATTACTAGTCCTGAGTTACTGTGGATAGCACTGAATGGGGTGACTGCACCTTGGGTTGTGTTTGTTTACGGGTTGGTGGCCAGAGAGAACTTACCAGATTGGGACAGAGTATGTGATGAATTTTTTTAGGAGGAGAATCGGAGGGGTTTCTTATAGTGTAGCGGCTCTACTAGTAGGGGAGATGAGGAGGATGTGGCATTAGTAGCAAAGGGGAAGAAGAAGAGCAAGAAGGGTCCCAAGAAGGGTGGGGAAAAGCAGCAGCAGGAGCAACAGAAGAAGGATATGAGCACTGTGAAGTTCTATGCATGTCACAATATTGGACACTATGCTGCTACATGTCTGAACAAGAAGAATTAGCAGTAGTAGATAACCACTTCAGCTGAGATCGATGATTTTGCAGCACGATTTCAGAGAGAGTTTTCTTTATGCACTGGGCATATTGAGAGAGAGAGAGCATCCATTCTCACTAGTGCATATGTTGACGGAGAGAGGGAGTTTTCTTGTGTAACAAACCATTCTTACAGTGCATCTACTTCTAGCACTTGGTACATAGATAGCGGAGCCTCGAGCCACATGACAGGTTCTCGGGAGATGTTCTCCGAGCTTTCACAGGAAGAGACAGATGTGGAGGTTGTGTTGGGAGATGAATCAGTAGTTAGTGAAGTTGGACGTGGGACCATTAGATTTCAGAGAGATTCGATGAGTCCCATGGTATTATGGGATGTATTGTATGTACCTAGGTTGAAGAATAACCTAGTGCCAGTTTCCATGATCGAGGATCAGGGTCTTGGGGTGTCTTTCATAGATGGACACGTGCATATGTTTCCCAAGACTGCAGGACCATCTGCTTCAGTTTCCATTGGAGCGAGATGTGGGAAATTGTATAGGCTCTTGTTTCAGCCATGGCATGCTTTAGCACATAGTAGCAACAGTGAGTTGTGTGAGCTTTGGCATAGGAGGATGGCTCACTTGCATCATCCAGCCTTGGGGTTGTTGAGACATATGGTTACAGGATTACTGGAGTTTAGCACATGGAACAGTGATGTGTACAGGGGGTGTGCTTTGTGAAAGTACACCAAGAATTCTTTTTCGAGCAGTGATAGCAGGTTAGTAGGTACTCTTGAATTGGTACATTCAGACTTATGCAGACCTATGCATTCTGTGTCCTTGAGAGGATATGAGTATTATGTGACATTGATTGATGACCATTCCAAGAAGACTTGGATCTACTTTCTGAAGAGGTTCCAAGAGTTCAAAGCTCTTGTGGAGAACCAAACATGAAGGAATATCCAAGTCTTGAGATCAGATAACGGGGGTGACTATACCTCCAAGGATTTTGATGGATTTTGCAGACAGGAGGGTATCAGGAGACAGTTGACAGTTTCATGTACTTCAAAACAGAATGGAGTAGCAGAGAGGAAGAATCGTTCCATTTTTGGAGCATCCCGAGCTATGCTACATGACCAGTCACTTCCTTTGTTTCTCTGGGATGAGGCTTGCAGCACCACTGTATATCTTTAGAACAAGAGTCCCCATCGGGGAGTGGGGAATATGACACCTAATGAGTTCTTTTCAAGAAAGATGCCTGAAGTTGGCCATTTTTGTAAATTTGGTAGTCTCACTTACTCTCATGTCCCTTCAGAGAAAAGGACAAAGTTGAATCCCACTGCAGAGAAGGGAATCTTTGTGGGCTATGATGAGACTATGAAGGCCTTCTGTATTTATCTTCCCTTTTAGAGGAAAGTGGTGGTGAGAAGGGATGTGAAGTTTCAGGAGGAGCGAGCCTTCAAGAAGTTGAGAGAGTCAAAGCAAGGAGAGCAACAGGTACCTGCACCTCAGGTTGTGGAACAGGTTCCATCTATGCAGCAGTCAAGATCACAGGTTTTTGGGGTTACAGAATCGTAGAGTGTTGGCATAGGTTCACTAGGTTTATTGGTTAGGCCAGCAGGGTCTTCAGGGATAGGTGATGGGTATACTATTACATGTACACCTTATAGGGGATCGGGATCAATATTACATGGTACACCTGGTGTTGGCACACCAAATTTAGGTTCACAGGTGACTGGGGTTTCTAGCTTCGATAGTTCCTTAGATGAGGATAGGCCAGTGTGTGAAGAACCTTCAGGGAAGAAGAAGCCTAAATGGCTTTGGGAGACCTTGAAGGGTGCTCTAAATGCTAGGAAACCTAGGAAGGAGGTGAGAGCCATCACGATTCCTGACAAATTGGGCATGTTTTTGGTGGCTAGTACATGAGATTCTGAGCCTTCTATTTTTGAGGAGGCCTCCCAGCATTTGGCATGGAGAGATTCCATGATGGATGAGTACCATTCCATCATGAAGAATGATGTATGGGATATTGTTCCAATACCTAAAGGGAATTCAATGGTGACTTCTCGTTGGCTTTACAAGCTGAAGCATGTGACAGATGGGAGTGTGGAGAAGTACAAAGACAGGTTTGTAGTGCAAGGATTTTCAAAGGTTGAGGGATTGATTATGATGAGACTTTTGCATCGGTTTCTCGGTATACTTCTATCAGGGGCTTGATCTCCATTGCAGTGGAAATGGGTTGGAAGATCCATCAAATGGATGTGAAGACCATATTTCTCAATGAGATCATATAGGAGGATATTTACATTGAGAATCCTCAGGGCTTTGAGATACATGAGAGAGAGTCTCATGTTCATAGGTTGAATAAAGCCCTTTATGGGCTGAAGCAAGCTCCAAGATCTTGGTACTCCAGGATCGATTCTTACTTGCTAAGCATGGGGTTTCAGAAGAGTGAAGCAGATCCGAATCTCTACTTCATCATGGTTGGAGATGATTTGCTTGTTCTTCTACTATACGTTGATGACTTGTTTATCACAAGGAGAGAGAGACCCATTGTATCTTGTAAGAAGGATCTTGTGGCAGAATATGAGATGACTGATATTGGGCTGATGCATTATTTCTTGGGATTGGAGGTTTGGCAGGAGCATGGACATATTTTCCTGGGGTGGGGAAAGTATGCAGTTGATGTTTTGAGGAGATTCAGGATGGAGGATTGCAAACCTATGTAGACACCTATGATCACCAGCTTGAATAATCTTCATGCTTTTGAGGGAGATTTGGTGGATCCTACTTTATACCATTAGCTTATCAGGTCATTGATGTATCTGATCAACACTCGGCCAGATTTGTGTTTTGCAATGAACACTCTTAGCCAATTCATGGTTGATCCTAGCAGTGTGCCTTAGGTCATTGCAAAACATGTGTTGTGCTATCTTTCAGGGATAGTGCATTTTGGTTTGGACTACAGGAGGTCAGAGGGGATCATATTGGTTGGTTATAGAGACTCATATTGGGAAAGGAGTGTGGTAGACCGGAAGAGAACTTCCAGATGTTTTTTTAGTTTGGGCTCGGCAACAGTGTCGTGGTTCAGTTGGACGCAGAAGTCCGTTGCGTTGAGTGCTGTAGAGGCTAAGTACATGGCAGGCAGTTTTTCTAGCTGTGAGGCCTTGTGGCTTCGCAAGTTGTTGGTGAATCTATTTGGTCAAAATATTAGGCCTATGGTGATTTACTGTGACAATCAAAGTTGCATCCATCTCTCTATGAATCCATCCTTTCATGACTAGTCAAAGCACATAGAGATCAGATATCATTTCATCTGAGACTATGTTCAGAGAGGCGCAGTCACGCTTCAGTACATTTCCACTGATGAGTAGGTAGTAGACATACTGACGAAGTCTTTAGGGAGGGTCAGGTTTGTCTTCTTCAGAGACAAGTTGGGAGTGGTGCAGAACACCTTCCTTGGTAAGATGGAGTGTTAGTTTTGTACCTAGGGAATTGTTCCCCTAAGTTACTTTATCCTTAGTCACTTAGTGAAGGGGGAAATAAAGTGACCCTTGCAGTAAATGACTTAAGTGACATTTAATTTGAGTTTAATGTCTAAATTCAGGTTTTGATAAATTTAAGTGGGTGAGTGAAATTAATATTTTAGAAATAAAATATGAGCAATTAATTTCAACTGTTGATCTAATATAATATTCACTGTTGGATTAGATGGGCCCTAGGGTTTACTCAAAAAGGAAAGGGAAGGTCATTTTCCTCACTTTTGCAGATTGAAGTGAGAAGAGAGAGCTGAGAAGAGAAGTTTCCTTTTCTGAGATAGAAAGGAAAAATTTGCAGCACGTAAATCGAAGAGAGGACAACAACATTTATTGTTGTTCCGTACAGTCCATACGGTACAATTTTCGAAGAAGCACGCACGTTTTTTGGGGCACATTTCTAGGCACAATTTTCCAGAAAAAACAAATTTCTAGGCATGGATTTCGAGGTCCTTACAGTCATTCTGTATAGTACATTTCATCCATACAGTCCGTCCAATGGCACAGAAATCGAGGAAGAAATTTTGTCTTTCGGGTTGAGATAAGTTGGTCTAAAAATTTCTGAGTTTTCTGTCAATTTCCTTATGATAAAATCTCTCTCTCTGATTGGTTTTCCCCTTGTGGGTTTTTCCAGGGCCATTGGATGAAAATGGTTGTGTTCTGTGTGTTGAATGGCATGCTGATATTTATTTTCTGTCGGTGAAAAATTGTAGTTTCAATAGTGTTTTCAAGTCTGAAAATTTCATGTTTATTTCCAGCACTTTTATTTTCTAAGAATGTCATAAACAAAGTTAAATTTTACTTGAAACCGATGGCTGAAAACTAGTGAAAAATCTACAATAGAGCCCTTCCCTTTGGTTTGAACTTTACTTCCATTTCCCATTTGAATAATAGGACCATGAAAATATTGCAAGGAAGAGAATGATTCTCTAGATGCAACCATATGATTGGAAGCTCTAGAATCAATGAGGAAGGCATGTGTTGTGGAGCATCTAGCCTTCAATGCATGGCATGTCTCTTCATAAACTTCAGTTTCTTCCTTCTGGTCATCCTTCCTTGTGCTAGAAGGTACAGTAATGTTATGCTTTTTCAGAAGAAGAGCCATCTCATCTATTGTTCTTCTTAGACAGGTTCTTTCTAGATTAAATCCCCTTCCACAGTAAGAAGAGAATGTCTTTCCTTGGCCATTCTTCTTGCTTCTCTTTGAACCTGAAGGCTCTTTTGAATGCTCTTTCTCTACAAGAGACTCATCCTTTTTCTTCCTTTTGTCATTCTCTACCTTAGGTCCTCCTGCAACAAGTGCTTGATCTCTGGAAGATCGAATGATCCCCATTTGGATCAATTTGTCATCCTCTTGAGTAAGAGATTCAATGAAAGAGTCAAGAGTAGGCATATTCCATTTTGGAGTAGAGAGCTTCATAGAATGAAATGTTGATACAAATACTGAATAGTCTGCACCAAGCTTGGAGATAATGGCAAGGATGAGTTGATCATCCTCCTTCTCTACCTTGCACAACTTCAATTGGAACACTAGATTCTTGAATTTTGTGAAGAAGTCATTGAGTGTTTCGAAATTGGATGGATGGAGAGAGAGCAACTCATTCTCAAGCTGATAGACCCTCAGATCATCCTGCTTGTCAAATAATGAGGCAAGCTTATCCCAAAGATACTTGGGAGTCTTCAATCCATTTATATGGAAGAGAAGATCTTGAGAGATTGAGAGGCACAAGCATCTGTAGGCTTCATCAAGCCTGTTCCAATACTTTCTTTCTCAACTTAATGAATTGGCTCTTTCTCTACTTCCATTGTGAGTCTGAAGAGTCTTTTGGAGTGTAGTTGCATATCCATGTCCTCCTTCCATTGGAGATATTTGAAAGGAGTGAGGAGTGTTGGAAATATGGAATGTGGTTGTCATTGATGTCAAAAGGATCTCAGTAATGACAAAGGAATAACCAAGGACATGATATGGAAAGATATGATGACATGGCATGAATGATGATGTGGCATGATTGGTAAATGATGAAATGGCATATATGGAGATGTGGCATGTGTGATGAGGTTTGAAAAATACATGATGGTGTTCTGGAGGCAATCATAAACTCATTATAGCAGTCTGACGTACTTTTGAAAAATATGGCAATTTGGTGAAAAACAAAAAAATGACCAAGTATGGGAATCTAGTAAAAAACTGGTTTAGGAAAATACCCGCCTTAATTTCTAGGAGAATGTAAATTCCAGTACCATAGGGGGTCTTATAGATTGTAGTTTTTCCTACATTAACATGTCTTTAATTTTTCCTGAGAGTTCCTAAGAAAAAAGTTATGAGCCTGCCAAAACAGGTGTTTAGTAAGAAAACATGAATAAAGCACCTCAGAAAGATGCTCGGTATAATTTATGGGTGAGAGAAATTTCCCGCAGCGTATGGGGTTCTTATAGCTTCTTAATTGGCCTACCTAACCATGTATTTAGTTTCCTTTGGAATTCAATAAGAAAGAAAAGATGAATCTGCCAAAAAAGGGTTTCAGAATAAGTTTTAGAGGAAATTGTGAAATCAACAAAGTGTTATAACTGGTAATAAAAGGTTAGTTAGAAATTCCCTCCATGCCTCACAGGTTGATGATAAAAATCAAATGAAACAATAATGATGTATCTTGTTCATAGGTGCACATGAACATGGTCTCAGTTTGATTTAAGAATCTTTGAGGAGAAAAATAGGGAATTTCCAAAAGAAGGTTTTAAGTAGTTTTACTGCTTTAATGTTTGAAAAAATAGTAAAAGTGGCTTCAGTAAAATGCCCACCAGAGGTTTCTCCTATACAAATAGATTATTTAAAAAGGACGAGAATGTTCCTTGTTGAAGTGGCTATCCATTCAAGAAGTAATTCTTCCTCTGGGTGTGCACATGTGTGAATTATGAGACTGCCAAAATAAGAAAAAATGTGTTTCTGATGTTCAAAAAGGTTGAGTATCTAATTTCAAATTCCCGCCACTTGTCACTCATGTGCCCAAAAATTAATCTGATAACATGAGTGTGTTCCTTGGATATATGTCTATATATCCATTGTTTAGTTTCCCTATATGGTGATCAGATGAGGGAGAAATCAACTTGCCAAAATTGAGAAAAATCATGTTTTCCTGTTAAAGTGAAATTTGTCTAAATGTTAAAACCAGTATTATAAAGTCATTTTGGCAATTCCCGCCACATGTTGTTCTTGTGCCCATAAATTCATAAGATGACATGGATTTGTTCCTTTGTTAATTGTCCACCTAGCGATGGTTTCATATTTTAATATGGGGATCACACGTGTGAAAAATCAACTTCCCAAGTTGAAGAAAAATTATGTTTTACACAAAATCTGAATATGACAGTAATAAATATGAAAATATAAGTTAAACAATTTTTTATTAAAATTAACCAGCTAATTCAAATTAATAAAAATAAGTTAATATGATATGAAATAAAAGGAAGGTTGCTGGTGGAGGACATATTACAGGAAAATAAATGAAGATATAAACAGATTTTTTAAAAAGGAGCATCTACAAAAATAAATTGGACAGAGATGATCAATGAAGGTTAAATTAACTAACTTAATTTAACAATTAAATAAACTAACATAATTCTGAAATAAATATTAAAACAGAGATCCTAAAGGGGATGAGATGGTTTGAAAAAGATGCAATAAATCAAAAGAAAAGTAAAATAATATAAAAACATAATTATTAATTAAAAGTTAAATATATAGAGATTTGAAAAGGAACATTTATGAAATGAAGTCAACGAAGTTTTATGATGAGTAATACTTTAATAAGTTGCATGTTGTTAAGAATAACAATATAAAAACTTAAAAGTTATGTTATAAAACATAAAGACATGTTGTTAACAATAACAATATAAAAACTTAAGTGATATGTTATAAAACATAAAGATACACATATTGTGAAAAGCTATGATGTCTTATAAAAGATAAAGACATGATGTTTTATTTAAAAAGAAAACAAAGGAAGAATCAGATTATTATATTAGTTAAATTCTTAATGAAGATACATGTCCTCTTTCAAAAGGATATCATATCATTTTAAGAGTCACGATGATTCAAGTTCCAAGACCATTGAAGCATATATAAAATTGAATTCGGAGTGTGTCTAGCTATGTCTCAGTGGATCATTATTAATATCTTGGTGGATATTCTGCCATTTATAAGGACCTTGTGTTCATACAAACAGATTGGTGTATGTAATCAGGTTGGACCCTGAATGAGGATTGGATTCCTCTCTACATGTTGGGTCATGTATGCAAACTAGGTTTTGCAGGAAAGATTAATATTTCCAGGAAAACTAGGTCTCTCCATCTAGCTGGGTCTAGATGAAATTATAATTTGAAAACAAGAATTTTATTCAATAAAAGAAATTTATATTGATATTTTTTCTTCGTATGTATCTTTATGTTCATAATATATATGACGGATTAGATTAAGTGATTTGGAAAGATATTTTTAAAGTTTTAAATAGACACTGATTCACCCCTGTTACCACCTAAGTTGTACTTAGTGGTTTTTTATCAAGTGAGCCTGGTGTACCGGAAAAAGATGATTTGTTCAAACTTTAGGAGACCTTCGGAAGTGCATCTGAGAAGCACTTGTTGTACTATATCACATGTTCATACCCCATGGGGGAGTTGTAATAAGATGTTCTAGCATGATAGTGTCTGTAAAATACTCGGTCTATTAGACTTTATTTGTCAATCTGATCATCCCAGGGTGTTTTTTCCCTTGGTTATTATTGGTTGTTCAATAAACGACTGATAATTTCTGAGTTTTTCACTCAATACCTTCAAAGTTGGGGTGGTCGGCTTAGCATTTAGACCTATTGAGGTTATTAGAGTCTATGTGTCAATGTATAAACATGCTAGGAATTATCATGGTCGAGTCATATGAACATGTCTAAGTCCCCCTAGGTTTTTAATTTTTTTAATTTTTTAAGTTTTTTAAATTCTATTTTTTCCACAAAAACTTAGGCTATTTTTTAATAGTATAATTGGAAAAATTGCTTTTGTAATAAAAGTGGGCCAAATAATCAATTTAAGTCCTAGGGGTGCTCATTTTCAAGCTAAGAGCACCATGTAAACCTATAGACCCACTATTTCCAAGTTTTGAGTGATTTTCCATCACTCAGGTCAAAAAGTCCCAAAAAATAAATTATTGATTATTTTAATTAATAAATTGATGAATAATGGAGCAAATCCAAAATCCTAGATCAATGGATTCTCAACCGATTTGATTGAAATTAGTCTCATCGGCACTAGATTAACCAGAGATTGCAATTCCTTGACTGAAGGGGATAAGCATGGCAGATCCAGATTTGAACTTCAACCTCCTTTATGGGGAATTGCACCCTCTCTATCTCCTCCACATGTGTGGGCTATTCTGGGAGCTTTGTGGTTGATGATTCAGTCAGCAGGTTGATGTGTCAACTCAATCAGCCCCTGATTGACAGTTAGACTCAGTAGAAGCTTATTTCAGCTTCATATCAGGCATTGATGGACTATCCTTCAGCAACAGTTGTCTATCTCCTTGCGATTTGCGCCCCCTCTAGACTGGGGTTTCAATTTTTTTATAAATAAAGCATGGCTGCCTCCTTTTTGAGTTAGTTAGAGTTGGATTGAGGAGATATTGCTGTTGTGATACTATGTAATATCTTTTGCTATTGGAATAAAGTGAATTTTTGGAGGCCAAAATAGTGTCATGCTCTTATGTGTGTGGAATTAACATTATCTTGCAGCTTTTTGTTGTTACCGATGTCTCTCTCTCAATTTCTGCATCTAAATCTTGTCTAGCTTGAATTATTCAATTGAATCAATAGTAGTATAGTTGGGCAAGTAAGATTACTTGTTTCTCAATATCTCATAGCATATATGTTTGGAGATTCAGATTATACATGTTTAAATAAGTTTATTTGCATGTAATCCCTCTCTTTTTTCATATATCTCTATCCAGATCTCATAAGGTTTTTGTGCAAGATTGTTTGTTAGTTTTCAGGTAGCAAGGGTTGGACGAACTGTGGATCTATCTTGACTCCACTAGGCATCTAACTGTTTTTTGAAGGCATTGTCCCTCGGCATTCCACTAACTAGTCTTTTTTGCAGATCCATTCCAACAACAAGCGCTCTTATTTTCCTCTTCCTCCTTCAATTTTTTTTAAATCATTACGGCTACTTGTTTTCCAGCTTTAAAATTGTTTATATATATCAATTTCAGGATTCGTTTTCCATAGATATTTCTGCATTAAATCTCATAAACTAGATTTCATTCCTAAAGAAATTTTACAAGCATTCTAGATCTAGTTTTAGGGAAAATTGTCATTTTTCGAGGCTGTCAAAGTAGATCCAAAGCTTGTTGAATGCATGGTTGTTTCCTTATAATATAAAAAGTTATATTCAGAAATTTAATTGCTTCATATTGGCTGCCCCAAAATTAGTCCAAAATCCCAAGGAAAGCTTGCTTTCCTTGGTTCTTTTTCCGCTTCTTTAAAAGCTAGTTTTAACATACAATTTTTGGGTAAAAAGTGTGTTCATCCAAAAGTACTTTAAAAGTACTTTTGGGAATATTTAACTGTGATATGCTTGCTATTTTTTATCAGGTATAACAGAAAAGAGGAGGAGGTGCTTTCCGGAAAGCATTTTTGGACCATTCGAAACCCCCTAGGGGATCTCCGTCTTCCCAAAATTTCAAAATTTTGCAATTTGTAAACCGTTTGGTCTCATTCCATATAAGGACCAAGTGGATTACTTTCAGTTTGCTGATATTGTACTTTTTTCTAATAAAAATAAAATCTCTTCGAATAGGCTCGAAGAGCCTATTCATCATCCCCCATGGGGGGATTCACGTCCATGTCATTTTTTACATTTTCTCAGCTTTTTTCAATCTAGTGTAGTTATAATATGTAGGGGTAGTATACTTTGACTTATAATCATTTTCATATTCTATATTTGGTGGTTTCAAAGTAATTTTAATACTTACCCCACGAGCCTACTTTTAAGCCGAAAGGTGAGGAAAGGGTCGTGGTAGTCTAATTAGAAAATTGTGGTTTGCTTATTTGTTTATGCTTCATATGCTATCATTAATTGTTTTAATAATCATAATAAAATCAACCCCTCCTTGATTCTTCGATTGAGGTCCACCTGGACCGAAAGAGGTTCTTGGAGGGTTTTCTTTTTAATAAGAACATCTCTTTTAAAATTTTCTAAAAATAACAAAGACTCCATTGTGTATGCTCTGTACTTGGCTATGGTTCATCCGATCAGTCAAGCTGCATCAAAATCACTTGAGTGACTAGATTAATTAGTCTTCACCTCCCAAATTGACAACCCATCAGGCAAAAATCCAACGCCTCGAACGAACTGTAAATGGTGGCAAAATACCCAAAGGAGTGGGAACAATTGGAAAGTGACCTTGAGGCGTCGATCTCTATCACACCCTGATAGGTGAGTTATGAACATAGTCTCTGAGACTTCGTTCTATCCCACAAACACCTTGCGGGTAGCTGTGAAAGTTCACTTTTGGACATACTCCAAGTACCCCTCAGGTATATCTAGAGTCCCCTTTTTCGCCTAATTTAATTCATTCACATTCCACGTTAATTTAAAATCTACCAAGAGACATTTGCAAAACATTCTTTCAAGTGCATGCAAGCACACTATTTTCTCTGTTGACTTCATTTAAGGAACTGGTGATTGATTTATTCAATTCTTTCGATTATATATATATTGAGTGTCATTACTGTGCTTATCTGCTTTAAATTTTGCATCTTGTTATCTTTTGTTTCCACTGGTTAATTCCAAAAAACTCCTAAACAACTTAATCAATGTAACACCATCACACTAAATAATTTTTCCTTAGTAACTTAATAGGGTCTACCCTCATTGGATTCATTAGGAGTTAACCTGAATGAAGGAGTAAGAACAAGGTGACATTCTTGACTCAAAACTTGCCCCCAAGGACATACCGAGTGGCTTGAAGATTTCTGCCACGTAACCGAGGTGTGTGAAAGGCAGAAACACTTTTTGGCACCGATGTCGGGGATAAATATTTTTATTCTCGAAGTACGACTTTTGTTTTCTTCCTTTTTTTTTTGCTTTGTTTAATGAATGCTTAGAGTAGATCTTTAATTTTCATCTCGTGGCTCTAGTGAATTTTTTCCATTTTTAGTTTTACAAAGAAAAGCAAAAAAACAATTTTTGTGAAAAGATTTATAAATGCTTATTTTTCTTTTTTCACATGGCAACTCCATTGAAGGGATAAAACCATGCTTTCTCGTAATTTTGTTGAGACTTGTTGTGTGCAGATGAGCTCATACGACATAGTAAAACTTCAAATGCTCATTATTTGGCTACTCTGGTTTAGTAAAAAATACATGGTTGATATATGCCACTAATAAGCCATTATGGATGATGAAGATTATGGTTCTCTAATTTCTAGTGTATGTCATGCCATCAATTTCTTGGGTATCCTGGGATTTCCTAACTATGAACCATATCTCTAGGATGAAAGATATTCCCAGGCTCCAACATTTTATGGAGTTGGTGATTTAGTTGTTTGTCACATCATATTTGTTTTTTCATTTGTGAAAAAACTCAACTTACTTCATAGGGATAATGTGATGCGAATCTTTTCTCATTCTTTGAAAAGAAAGGATTGGATATGGCTTTGTGGTCTTCCTGATAAATGCATTACCTCCCATGAAGAATTATGTGCTATATTTTTTTAGAGGTGGCATGATGGTGAGGGAGACATGATGACGGTTGTAGAAAGGACCCTCACCAACCTAAATGAGCTAAAGGAGCCCATGACTTCCATTATAGATAAGGACACTCAAGATGATCCTATTGAAGAGATTCACGAGGAACCCATGGTTGAACACATTGTTGAAGACTCTCCTCATGTCACCATAACTGAAAACATTGAAGATTTGAGATTTTCTCAAGATTGTTGCAATGTTAATATTTGTCCAGAAAGCCCTCATGAGGAAAGCATTACAGAGATTGACACTTACGAAGAAATTTATAATGTGTGTGATGACACTCCTCTATGTTCATCACTTAAGGATGAATTTTTGGAAAGTTTAAATTCTCATAATATATTTGAAACCAAAACTTTGAAGGATGATTATTATGAACAGGAGGAGGGTAGTTATATCTCAGGATGTGATACCATTAGAAAGACTTTCTCACATATGACATGGATGGGAGTGATGACTATTGGAATTTCATAGATAATCCAACTTGTGAAAATCTTATTGAGAATCCCATCTATGATATGTCCATAGAGGGGAGTGTCTATTCAAAAAATTTTGGAAGTCCAATCTATGATACATCCATAGAAGGGAGTGTGGATACCTGGGAAAATCTTAGTATGGAAGAGGAGCATTCAGAATTTTCACATGATAATCGAGAGTCATATCATGTAGAGCTGCACAAAGGTATCATTAATGAAGATATTGAGAAGTAGTATTATGAAAATTCAGATGGGATGCAGTCAACAGAATATCAGTCTCAGCCATCTTCTTCACATATAGAGGTTCCTTATGATTTGGAGAAGCTTGGTGCTTATACAATGAGTTATCATTCAATAAGCATTGATGATCAGTATGATGATATAGTCAGTCCACCTCATCATGCTGATTGGTAGATCAGTCCTATCTAGTCATGGATAGAAGCAGCTTACATGAGCACATACCAGTTTGGGAAGAACTTTAATGACTTTATTCATGCCTATGATTTCCCATCCAACCTACCCATTCCATATCATCACACATGTTTGCATTTTCTGAATAAAGTATCCTTACTTTGGCTGGTAACCAAAGACAAGGAAAAAAAAATGATGTTAATAAAATGCTTAGGTGGTTACATTGGATTTCTAATTACACTTAAACTTTTTTTTATTATCATGCTTAGAGTAGGAAAATAAGCTCCTTAAAAGAGAGCATTTACTTTCTGCATTTCTATTTTGTACTTAGCTATAAAAAAAAATTATTTTATTAGTTAGCTACATTTATTTTGTTTGAATAAATCAGCTTAATGGTTCATTTGGATTTTATATAAAGCTTGTGCTACTAAGGTTTTCTTGTCAAGTTGAGATTTTTTACAGGGTATATAAAACAGAGATTCTGGTGTTCTCATATCCTCTCCTTGCCTTAAGACCATATCGAGCACATGTCCCACAATTGGAGCCAAATGTTACCAACTAAGTTGTACTTAGTGGTTTCTAATCAAGTGAGCCTGGTGAACCGGACAAAGATGATTTATTCGAACTTTAGGAGACCTTTGGAAGTGCTTTTGGGAAGTGCTTGTTGTACTATTTCACATGTTCATACCCCATGGGGGAGTTGTAATAAGATGTTCTAGAATGATAGTGTCTGTAAAAGACTCGGTCTCTTAGACTTTATTTGTCAATCTGATCATCCCAGAGTGTTTTTTCCCTTGGTTATTATTGGTTGTTGAATAAACGACTGATAATTTCTGAGTTTTTCACTCAATACTTCCAAAGTTGCGGTGGTCGGCTTGGCATTTGGGCCTATTGAGGTTATTAGAGTCTATGAGTCAATGTATAAACATGCTAGGCATCATGGTCGAGTCATATGAACATGTCTAAGTCCCCCTAGGTTTTTAATTTTTTTAATTTTTTAAGTTTTTTAAATTTTAATTTTTCCACAAAAACTTAGGTTATTTTTTAATTGTTTAATTGGAAAAAGTGGTTTTGTAATAAAAGTGGGCCAAATAATTAGTTTCGGTCATAGGGGTACTCATTTTCAAGCTAAGAGCACCATGTAAACCTATAGACCCACTATTTCCATGTTTTGAGTGATTTTCCATCACTCAGGTCAGAAATCCCCAAAAAATCAATTATTGATTATTTTAATTAATATGATTGATGAATAATGGAGCAAATACAAACTCCTAGCTCAATGGATTCTCAACCAAATTGATTGAAATCAGTCTCATTGGTACCAGATTAACCAGAGATTGCAATTCCTTAACTGAAGGGGATAAGCAGGGCAGATCTAGAGTTGAACTTCAACCTCCTTTGTGGGGAATTACACCCTCTCTTTCTCCCCCACACGTGTGGGCTCTTCTGGGAGCTCTGTGGTTGATGATTCATTCAGCAGGTTGATGTGTCAACTTAATTAGCCCCCCGATTGACAGTTAGACTTAGTAGAAGCTTAGTTCGGCTTCAGATCAAGCATTGATGGAGTCTCCTTTAGCAACAGTTGTCTATGTCCTTGGGATTTGCGCCCCCTATGGGCCGGGGTTTCAATTTTTTGTATAAATAAAGCATGGATACCTCCTTTCTGAGTTAATTAGAGTTGGATTGGGGAGCTATTGCTGTTGTGATACTGTGGAATATATTTTTCTATTGGAATAAAGTGAATCTTTGGAGTCCAAAATGGTGTAATTCTCTTATGTGTGTGGAATTAACATTGTCTTGTAGCTTTTTGCTGTTACCGGTGTCCTATCTCTCAATTTCTTCATCTGAATCTTGTCTGGCTTGAATGATTCAGCTGAATCAATAGGAGTATAGTTGGGCAAGTAATATTACTTGTTTCTCAATATCTCATAGCATATGTGTTTGAATATTCAGATTATACATATTTGAATAAGTTTATTTGCATGTAATCCCTCTCTTTTTTCATATATCTCTATCCGAATCTCATAAGGTTTTTGTGTAGGATTGTGTGTTAGTTTTTCAGGTAGCAGGGGTTGGACGAGCTATGGATCTAGCATGAATCCACTAGGAATCCGACTATTTTGTGAAGGCATTGTCCCTCAGCATTCCACTAACTAGTCTTTTTTGCATATCGATTCCAACAACAAGCGCTCTTCTTTTCCTCTTCCTCCAAATTTTTTAAAATCATTCTGGTTACTTGTTTTGCATCTTTAAAATAGTTTAGATCTATCAATTTCAAAATTCATTTTACACAAATCTTGATGCCTTAAAGCTCATAAAATAAATCTCATTTTTAAATAAATTTTACAAGTATTCTAGATCTAGTTTTGAGGAAAATTGTCATTTTTCAAGGCTGTGAAAGTAGATCTAAATCTTGTTGAATGCATGGTTGTTTACTTATAATATAAAAAGTTATATTCAGAAATTTAAGTGCTTCATATTGGATTCCCTAAAATAAAGCCAATATCCCAAGGAAAGCTTGCTTTCCTTGGTTCTTTTTCTGCTTCTTTAAAAGCTAGTTTTAATTTAGAATTTTTGGGTAAAAAGTGTGTTCATCCAAAAGTACTTTCAAAGTACTTTTGGGCATATTTAACTATGATACACTTGCTGGTTTCTATCAGGTATAATAGAAAAGAGGAGGAGGTTCTGTCTATAAATCATTTTTAGACCATCAAAACCCCCAGGGAGACCAAATCCCCTAGGGGGTCTCTGTCTTCCCAAACTTTCAAAATTTTGCAATTTGTAAACCTTTGGTCTCATTCCGTATAATGACCAAGTGGATTAATTTCAGTTTTCTGATATTGTAATTGATGTTAATAAAAATAAAAGTCTCTTCAAATAGGCTCTTTCAAGCCTATTCACCATCCCCCTGGGGGGATTTGCGTCCGTGTCATTTTTTACATTTTTTCATATTTTTTCAATCTAGTGTAGTTATAATCCACCGGCATAGTATACTTTGGCTTATAATCATTGTCATATTCCATATTTTGTGGTTTCAAAGTAATTTTAATACTTACCCCACGATCCTCCTTTTGAGTCGAAAGGTGAAGAAAGGGTCGTGTTAGTCTAATTAGAAAATTGTGGTTTGCTTATTTGTTTATGCTTCGTCTCCTATCATTAATTGTTTTAATAATCATAATAAAATCAACCCCTCATTGATTCCTTGATTGAGGTCCACTTGGACCGAAAGAGGTTCCTGGAGGGTTTTCTTTTTAATAAGAACACCTCTTTTAAAATTTTCTAAAAATAACAAAGACTCCAGTGTGTATGCTCTGTAATTGGTTGTGGTTCGTTTGATCAGTCAAGATACGTCAAAATCACTTGAGTGACTAGATTAATTAGTCTTCACCTCCCAAAATTACAAACCACCACGCAAAAATCCAATGCCTCAAATGAACTGTAAATGGTGTAAAAATACCCAAAGGAGTGGGAACAACTGCAAAGTGACCTTGAGGTGTCGATCTCTATCACACCCTGATGGGTGTGTTACGAACATAGTCTCCGAGACTCCGTTCCAGCCCACAAACACCTTGCAGGTAGCTGTGAAAGTTCACTTTTGGACATACTCCAAGTACCCCTCAGGTATATGTGGAGTCCCCTTTTTCTCCTAATTTAATTCATTCACATTCGACATTAATTTAAAATCTACCAAGAGAAATTTGCAAATCATTCTTTCAAGCGCATGCAAGCACATTATTTTCTCTGTTGACTCCATTTAAGGAACTAGTGATTGATTTATTCAATTCTTTCAATTATATATATATTGAGTGTCGTTACTGTACTAATGTGCTTTACATATTGCATCTTGTTATATTTTGTTTCCACTGGTTAATTTCAAAAAAATCCTAAACAACTTAATAAATGTAACACCATCACACTAAATAATTTTTCCTAAATGAGGATTGGATTGGTGTCTGTAATCAGGTTGGAGCCTGAATGAGGATTGGATTCCTCTCTACATGTTGGGTCATGTATGCAAACAGGGTTTTGCAGGAAATTTGAATCTTTCCAAGAAAGTTGGGTCTCTCCATCTAGCTGGGTCTAGATAAAATTATAATTTGTAAACAAGAATTTTATTCAATAAAAGAAATTGATATTGATATTTATTCTTCGTATGTATATTTATGTTCATTATATATATGACTGATTAGATTAAGTGATTTGGAAAGATATTTTTTAAGTTTTAAATAGATACTGATTCACCCCCACCCCTCTTAGTGTCTAAGACCTGATTCAATCCTTGGTATCAGATTTGGTTGTCTTTGAACAACTCACTGATGGAAGGTTGATCCAAAAGGAAAACAGGTCCATTTTTAGAGCCAAGCACTTAATCTAAAGATAGGTTCTAGAATGAGCATTTTAAAAATGGTTGGAAATGAAGATGATAAAATCCCCTTGTTTAATGGAGATGACTATGCCAATTGGAGGGATGCCATGAAGTTTCAGTTGAAGTCCAAAGGAGCACATGTGGGGGATGCAGTAGCAAGGAAGAAATGGTACTTGAAGAACAAAACCAGGATTTCAAAAGATGATCAGAAATTCAATTATATTCCTTTGCAAACCATTAAGAGAGCTTTATCAAATGATATCAAGATGAGACTATGGCACTACACCTCTGCAAGAAAGATATGGCTAAAGATTGAAGACACATATCAAGCCAAGTGTCAAAGTGCAGGAGAATATACAAGTCAAAAATATGATGAAGAAATAAGTGAAGATATGTTGAGCAATGAAGATAACAATCCCTCATTTGTCTCAACACAAAGCAAAGAAAACATTGGGCTAGATGAACTTTCAAATAAAATCTCTTATGATGATGAAGTACTCTTTAAGAAAAATGACTAAGACCTATTAATTCTCAAAGATAAAATCTTGATTACTAAGAATGAAGACTTGAAAAAATTGAAGGAAGACTTTCTTATTGCAATTGAAAATACCAAGAAAAAGATAAGTTTTTATCCTATAAATGTTTTTGATAAGATTGAAAACATGTTTATGGTCACTCTAAGTGAGCTTGAAACTGTTTTCAAGATCAATGAGCTACTACATGGATTGTGGACAAAATCCAAAAATTCTAGAAGAACATGCAAGAGTCCAATAGATACAAAAAATGACTTGAAGATCCTGAAGGATAAGTTCTGTGCACTAACAAAGAAACATGAGGCTGCTGAGATGATATTGAATGAGCAAAGTATCCAGCTAGATGACAAGGAAAAAGAATTGAAGAACACTTTCTGTAGTTTTAATTTACAATTGGAAAACAAAATTGATGAAATAAAAGAGGTAAAGTCTGAAGTATTTAACCTTAGGAGACAAATTGAAGCTAATGAAAGAGGGATTTCTGACCAAGAGAACCAAATGAGAGGAAGGGAGCCTATAGAGAGGCAGAATTTTTTGGATTGGGAGAATAACCTACAAGAAAGACAAGAAAGTCTTATAGAAGTACAAAGGTCACTAAATCAAAGAGAAGAATATTTGAATATCTCCATGAAACACATTGAGAAGGAACAGCAGGATGACAAGAAGAAGATTGAAAAATATCATCCAACCTTAAAGGAGAAAGAGACTAGGTATCAAAGGATGGTTGACTTAGTATTTAGAAAAGAGGATGCTACTAAAAAAAAATCTATTATTAACAAATAATATGAAGAATATACATGTCTCACAAGAAGTGAGATAAAGAAAAGTTACACTAGTACATTGACAAAAGGTGGAGAAAGGAAAGCAATGAATTATCTTCAATCCAAATATATTTCTCCATACAAGGGGAATGAGAAGAGCAATCTATATAATAAATCAACCATTATAGATGAAATTTGGAGTAGGCAAAGACCAACCCATGACAAAACTGGTCTTGGATACAAAAAGGATAAAGAAGCTGAGAATGAGACTCCCCTGTAATTGTTTGAGGAAGGTTCTTCCTCTTTGAAAAAACATACTAGCAATTACAAATCAGATACCAGATCAGAACTCTTCCATGAGAAGAAATAATGGAAAACAAAGTCTAAAACATGAATCACATCATAAAGGAAGCTTATCATATCATACTGACACTTGATATGGTAACATATTCAATGACTACTACTACTCTTTTCACAAACATGGACACAAAACAGTGGAATGTGATACTTTTGAAAAGAAAACTCAAAAGAGTTCCTCTGAAAAGAAAAAGTGTTGGAGATGCAAGCGTGTTGGGCATACAACAAATTTTTGTCACTCCATAAGGTGTTTCAATTGTGAAGGCTTTGGTCACAAAGCACAAAATTGCATCAATCCAAAGAAACAATACAATCAAAAGGAGGATTCTCCAAGGAGTCAGAGAAGGGATTTGAAAAGAGACGACATTCAAAATCTAGAAAGAAAGATGCCTCATGACATGTCTTCAAAGATGGAATCTGAGAAAATCCATAAGAATTCAAGAAAGACAAGTCCAAAGAAGAAGATAAAGAAATTTTGGAGACCAAAAACATGAGGTCTTAATCCTAATGTCAAAACCAGTGACTCTTATAAAAAGGAATCTCTAGAAGAAGACTCTTATTATGTAAATGATGACCACACCATTGTTAAAGAAAATAAAAGTGTTGAAGAAGACATAGAAATGACACTCTTACTTTGTTAGAAAGAATTTTTTGGATATCGGTCCAAACAAAAAATGTCAAAACCAGGTTGCATTAGTTCAGGGGGAGATAGTTAACAATTGGCAATCTGGCAAAAATACAACAGTCCAAATGAAGAATTTTTTTTACTTTGTTAAAAGAAGTTCTTATTAGATGTCAGTCCAAACAAAATTGTCAGAATTTAGTTGCTTCAGGTCAAGATTAAAAATGGACTTAAAAGACCTAAAGATGACTTAGATCAGAAATCAGTATGTAATTTTGGATAGGTTAGCGACTATTGTCCTTAAAAAGTAGAAAAGTAAAGATTGCTCTCCATCCTTGAAACTGATAAGATCTACCAAATAAAAGGGATGTTATGAATAAAATGTAATTTCTTGCTTAACTGGTATTACATGTTTAAGAAAGAGCACAGTGATAGGGGGAGTCCATAAAAGGTTCTCATTCAAAGAATCACTACAAGAAGGTAAAGAAGGATGCTTCACAATGGTTAGCACCAAGGCCAAGTTAAACAAGAAGAAGAGAAGACAAAAATAAAAGGAGAAGCATATCGGCAGAAGCAGTGTCAAAGTGGAGAATAATTATAAACTCTATGTGAAGATGGTTATAGCAAAAGGGCATAATAGGTTATCCTTTGTCATTGTTGTCAAAGGGGGAGAAGGTTTAGGTGTTGCCATCAATGACAATGTGGGATATTGTTGGCAATATGGAATGTGGTTGTCATTGATGTCAAAAGGATCTCAATAATGGCAAAGGAATAACCAAGGACATGATATGGCAAGATATGATGACATGGCATGAATGATGATGTGGAATGATTGGTAAATGATGACATGGGATATATGGTGATATGGCATGTGTGATGAGGTTTGAAAAATACATTATGGCGTTCTAGAGGCTATCAGAAATTAATTACAGCAGTCTGACATAGTTTTGAAAAATATGGCAATTTGGTGAAAAACAAAAAAATGACTTAAGTATGGAAATCTAGTAAAAAACTGGTTTAGGAAAATGCCCGCCATAATTTCTAGGAGAATGTAAATGCCCGCACCATACGGTGATATTGTAGATTGTTGTTAGACCTACCTTATCATGTCTTCAGTTTGTCCTGAAAGTGCTTGAGGAAAACGTTATGAGCCTACCAAAAAAGGTGTTGAGCAAGCAAAAATGAATAAAACACCTCAGAAATATGCCCGCCATAATTTATGGGTGAGAGAAAATTCCGGCAGCGTATGGGCGTCTTATAGCTTGTTAATTGACCTACCTTACCATGTATTCAGTTTGTTTTGGAAGTTAATAAGAAATAAAATATGAATCTTCCAAAAAGTGGTTTTAGAATACGTTTTAGAGGAAATCCTGAAATCAACTGTTATAACAGGTAATAAAAGGTCAGTTAGAAATGCCCTCCATACCTCACAGGTTGATGATAAAAATAAAATGAAAGCATCATGATGTAGCTTGTTCAAAGGTGCACATGACCATGTTCTCAGTTTTATTTAAGTCTTTGAGGAGAAAAATAGAGAATTTTCAAAATAAGGTTTTAAGCAGTTTTACTGCTTTAATGTTTGAAAAATTAGTAAAACTGGCTTCAGTAAAATGCCCACGAGAGGTTCCTCCTAAACAAATAAATTAGTTAAAAAGGATGGGAATGTTCCTTGTTAAAGTGGCTATCCATCCAAGAAGTCATTCTTCCTCTGGGTGTGCACATGTGTGAATTATTAGACTACCAAAATAAGAAAAAATGTGTTTGTGATGTTCAAAAAGGTTTAGTAGCTAATTTCAAATGCCCTCCACGTGTCAATCATGTGCCCAGAAATTAATCTAATAACATGAGTGTGTTCCTTGGATATCTGTCTATCTATCCATTGTTTAGTTTTCCTGTATGGTGATCACATGAGGGAGAAATCAACTTGCCAAAATTGAGAAAAATCCTGTTTTCCTCTTAAAGTGAAATTTGTCTAAATGTTAAAACCAGTAATAAAAATTCATTTTGGCAATGCCCGCCACATGTTGTTCTTGTGCCCATAAATTCATAAGATGACATGGATTTGTTCCTTGGTTAATTGTTTTCCTAGCCATGGTTTCATATTTTAATATGGGGATCACACGTGTGAAAAATCAACTTCCCAAGTTGAAGAAAAATTTTGTTTTACACAGAATCTTAATGTGACAGTAATAAATATGAAAATATCTGTTAAACAAGTTTTTATTAAAATTGACCAACTAAGTCAAATTAATAAAAATACGTTAATATGTTATGAAATAAAAGGAAGGTTGCTGGCAGAGGACATACTACAGGAAAATAAATGAAGATATAAACATAGTTTTTAAAAAGGAGCAACTATAGAAATAAATTGGATAGAGATGATCAATGAAGGTTAAATTAACTAATTTAATTTAACAATTAAATTCTGAAATAAAGATTAAAACAGAGATCCGAAAGGACAAGAGATGGTTTGAAAAAGATGCAATAAATCAAAAGAAAATTAAAAGAATATAAAAACATAATTATTAATTAAAAGTTAAATATACAAAGATTTGAAAAGGCACATTTATGAAATGAAGTCAACGAAGTTTTATGACGAGTAATACTTTAATAAGTTGCATGTTGTTAAGAATAACAATATAAAAACTTAAAAGATATGTTATAAAACATAAAGACATGTTGTTAACACTAACAATATAAAAACTTAAGTGATGTGTTATAAAACATAAAGAGGCACGTATCATTGAAAAGTTATGATGTCTTATAAAAGATAAAGACATGATGTTTTATTTAAAAATAAAACAAAGGAGGAATCACATTATTATATTAGTTAAATTATTATTGAAGAGACATGTCCTCTTTCAAAAGGATATCATATCATTTTAAGAGTCACGATGATTCAAGTTCCAAGACTATTGAAGCATATATAAATTTGAAGTCAGAGTGTGTCTAAGTGTGTCTTGGTGGAGCATTTTTAATATATTGGTGGATATTCTACCATTGATATGGCCCTTGTGTTCATACAAACAGATTGGTGTCTGTAATCAGGTTGTAGCCTGAATGAGGATTGGATTCCTCTCTACATGTTGGGTCATGTATGAAAACTGGGTTTTGTGGGGAAGTTGAATCTTTCCAGGAAAGTTGGGTCTCTCCATCTAGCTGGGTCTAGATAAAATTATAATTTGCAAACAACAATTTTATTCAATAAAAGAAATTGATATTGATATTTATTCTTTGTATGTATATTTATGTTCATAATATATATCATTGATTAGATTAAGTGATTTGGAAAGATATTTTTAAAGTTTTAAATAGACATTGATTCACCCCCCCCTCTCAGTGTTTGAGACTTGTTTCAACTTGGAGCTCCATTGGAGGGGCCATATAGAATGTAGTAGAAACGACTGAGCTACTGTAGCGAATGTTGTGAAGGAGACTGGGCTACTTGTAGAGAATGGAGTGAAGAGGAATTATAAACCTGTAAATCACACAATCAAACAGAAAAAATAAGGTTGACAGAATGTACTTTTGGAATTTCCTTCACACCTAGCATAGTTGATCAAGCAAGCTTGATAAACAATTCCTCAACTTGGGATATTCAGTGGTAAATTATCCGCTTCTGGTGCAGTACTGGAAGGAGCAATTTTGCTCAAAAAAAATGATCCAAGTATGGATCTATAGTAGCAGAAGTGCCTTGTCCTACCGAGGCTCTGATACCATATTAAATTGAGCACATAGATCTATGGATCAACACACAACTCACAAGAACATATCGCACAATTTACTCAGTAATTGAGGAATGAAATGTTGATCTATTTGCAACTTCGAAATGTATTCACTTGTATATATGATATTGTATCCCAATGTTCCTATTAGTAGAATCATTTGTATTTCATTATACCCTGATGTTCCTATCAGGAGAGTCATTAGTATAATAAAGTCATGTTAATTCATTAAGGTTAACCCACCATTGTAAGTCAGGGAAATAGTCCCCACAATTGAGTTCAGGTTAATCCTCCTTGTTGATCGGAGGGAAAAGTCCCCACGGTCGAGGGGCACTAGGGTTATTAGACTCTCCTAGCAATGTCGGCCCTGGTAAGTAATTGAAAAATTCGGAAACTTGTATAAATAGAGAGTGAGACTCTCTATTTTTCACATAAACTCACTCAACTAGGGCACAAGAGTGAGAGAAGAAGTGCTCACACAAGTGAGAGAGAGAACAGTTGTGGAGATCATATTTTTTGTCTTTGGGTTTTACTGCTGCCATTGGTTCTCATTCTATCTCTGAGGAAGTTGTGTGGTTTTATCCTTTATGGTTTCCCTGAGGAAAATATTTGTCTCTTGTCTCTTGTGATTATTGATGTGCATGTTCTTTTATCAGATGAGATCCTAATATCATATTGTTTAAATGATAAAAATCTAACATCGTATCAGAGCTAACTTGAGAACAAGACACTGTGCAACTGCAGAA
This sequence comes from Pseudotsuga menziesii, assembly GCA_001517045.1. Taxonomy (NCBI): domain Eukaryota; kingdom Viridiplantae; phylum Streptophyta; class Pinopsida; order Pinales; family Pinaceae; genus Pseudotsuga; species Pseudotsuga menziesii. Next base: position 67,688 of record LPNX010432878.1, on the reverse strand, counting down.
GCTGGGGATTCTTAATTTTTGGGTCTCTCTCAACAATCCATCAGGAAAAGGAGGCTAGGATAACTCTCCATTGAAGGGCGCATCTTTCTGTCGAAGCAGAATTTGATTATGGGCATTTTCAGTTTTTGCTGCGGGAAATTAGGGCTTTTTACAGAAGAGGAATTTTTGAGTGAGCCCGGCATAGGATCTCTCTCCTCATCAAAATCGAATTTTAGAGACCAAGGTTGATATTTTTGGTCGGCTAAAACTCTAGGAAAGTCAAACCCTAGTTTGACCCCAGGCCTGAAAAACCCTAAAATACTAAAACATGTAGTTTTGGTACATTTGCTATATCTTGGTATTGAAGAAGTATTAGGGGCCTAAATTTTCATAGGACAAATATAATATCCTGATGAACCTTGTGTAAACATTTTAGACTCATATTCACTATATTCCGGAAGATATGTTTCCTCCAAATCAGGGTTCCACCCTCTTCCAAGATTCATCCCTAAACAGGATACCTAGGGAGAATTGCTATATCTTGGGATACAAATGTCTAAATGAAATTTCACAAGATTTTGTAGATAGTACATGGACTGTTCTTTCTGTGGTAAAAGTTTTATACCCTAACGATGAAACAAGGACACATGGATGCCCATACAATTTCACTATGTTGAACAGTCCTGAAATAGGTCACCATGGGAAAACTCTCATAAGTCCCAACTGGTGAAACCAATTCTTGTAAAACCTATGGGGTTGGAAAGAGGAAAAACGTGGTTATCTCAATAGGAAATTTTATACATAGAGGATCAGTAATTTTGGAGATACCATAGAAACAGTATTAGGCATTTTTGTAGAAGAAATTGGTAAAGTAGGGCTTCCTATTCCGCGAGCTTCCCTCCACTATTTTTAGAAAAGGAGTACATTGGAAAAATCTCCTTGAAGAGGTATATATTTCTATCCAATAAGACCTAAAAGATTCCAATTTTTGAAAATTATGGTTTCTCGAACAAACCCTAGATCAGCCAGCTTCAAAACCAGGACAAACACCTCAAATCAGTAAGATCTAATCTTTTGCTATTTACAGTTGAGGTTCTCATTTCAAAATGACTAATCACACCATATTGATGACAATATTGGTAAGGCTAACAATGTCTAAGCATGGAAGTATAGGATCTCACTAGTTCTTGAAGGAAATGAAGTGGACACCTACATAAGTGGAGAGGTTCTAGTTCTAGAGGGAGATGAGGCTAAAGCCTTACGCAAGAAGAAATTGGTCAAGGAAAAGAAGATCATTACTGATTAAATAAAGGATCACCTTATACCACAAGTTTCTTCCCTAAATAAAATTAAAGAGATTTTCGATTCCTTGACCAAGCTATTTTAAGAAAAGAATACAAATCGGATGAAGTGTAGGAACTCTATGATCCTTCAAGAAATTGACTTGGATCAGTATTTTAGTAAGAAAGGTCTAGGAGACAGAGGGAGATGAGGCTAAGGATAGAGCCAAGAGAATCATTGCAAATTCTATTTCATCTCATCCCTCATGTGTCATCCCTAAAGACACCAAAAGGAAGTGTTTGATGCTATGATGAAGTAGTTGAAGAAGAATAAGATACTATTATAACCACCTTGAATGGCCACCCAGGATCATGGGATTCATTCATTTAAGGAATGTACACTAGAAGGAAGTGAACAGAAGAAGAACCTTGACTCATAATAAGAGAAGAGAATATGGGAGAAACTGAAGATCTATCTCTCATGATTCAAAGAATATCCCTTGAGCGACGAGGAATATGAAGAACGCAATTATTGAAGAACCTCTTATCCATCTTACGCATTTGGATAAGAAATGATGCTGTTATGAATGAAGAAGATGATGAAGCTCAACAAGGAGTATATCCATGAAAAAAATAAAGATAAGTATTCAATTTTCATTTCATGATATTGTTTTGTTATGCATTTGTTTATATTCAGTTGATGTATTATTCATGAGAGAATGTTTGCATTAATGACAGTATACTACTTAGTATGGATGTGATGGGCAAGTAGCTCATACAACTATCCATTGCTACTTATCTAGAATGAAACCTCGTTGCTGAAATATTGGATTAGGGCAAAATCTCAATGATGTCATGGTAGAGATGGAAGGCATCTACAAAGTTTCTGTGAGATATGGATGAATGTTGTATTGGCTAAAATAGTTGCATGATCATATATTTATGCATAATAATTTTCCATTATGAATATGTCTTATGAAATGTTTCTAACCATACAAATGAATTTGACTTGTAGGAAAGATCACGTACAATCATTTACAAGAAAAGAAGGATGAGACTTGTTCCGAAGAACAAGTGACGACAGCTCAAGAAAGAATCCAAGATGAAGAAAAATATGACGATACTTTAAATGAAATAAAAAGGCCTCAAAGACACTCCAGTTATGTGACACTGTTGAGAGACATCATTGATGCAGAGCCTTCCAGCTATGAAGAAGCAGCCAAGAAGAAAGGGAAGGAGAATACCAGTTCAAGAAGAATGATGTTTAGGATGCAGTATCAAGACCTGAAGGGAAGTTCGTAATGTATTCCATATGGATATACACGATCTAGAATGTAGTAGATGGAAACATCATGGGATACAAGGAAATATTTGTAGCACAAGGCTTCTCACAGAAAGAAGGCATAGACTATGAAGAGACATTTGCAGCCACTAGAAGTTAAGACACATGACAGACATAATCATGTGTGCAAATGAAACAAGGCCTTGTACAAGCTCAGAAGGAACCCATGGGATAACACATACATGAGGAGCTTGAAGATCACCTAGAGTGATGAAGATATTAACCTTTGATACAAGGTTGAAGATGAAAGTCCATAGAGGATGACAAGCTCACAAATGGGTGTGAGAAGAACTTTTGAAAAGGTTCAAGATAGAGGATATTGGTATCCAGTGGCCCTAGATGGATACATAGAATATTAATAGAGGAGGTAGCTACTTGTCACTATGGTACATAATGTTTCAATGCATAGAGTATGAAAGGCAGAGGTAGAATGATGCTCCACTTCAGAGGGAGTGACTGCAGAAGATCCCGAGGTATGACAAGATGGAAATATTACTGATGACTCTAGGATTTACTGAGAGTAAAGAGGAATCCAACCTTTACTTTAAGGTTTAAGGTGGAAGACCAGTGATGCTCTTGTTATATGTTGATGACTTGTTCCTGACAGAAAAGAGGAACTCATTAGAGTTACAAGAAGGAGACTCTCTGTCGAGTTCAAAGGACTTGGATATGGAGGTGTGGCAGAATGTGGATAGAATCTCCCTAGGACAAGGGAAGTATGCAATATATATCTTGAATAGGTTTAGGATGATGGACTGAAAGGCCATGACCACACCTATGGGATTGAACTTGAAGCTATTGGTTTTTGCTTCATCAAAGTCAGTTGATTCCATGATGTATTGTCAGATGATTTGTTCCTTGATGTACCTGACGAATACGAGACCAGATATTTTCTTTGCTGTGAACACATTGAGACATGTTCACTTGATGGTTGTAAAGCATGTAGTGAGGTACCTGAAGGGTACAGTTGAGTATGGGATAAATTATGATACGAATCAGTAAATTAACCTAGAGGGTTAGTTGGATTCTGATTGGGCATACAGTTCCATTGATAGGAAGAGAACTTTGGGCTACTGCTTTAGTATGAGATCACAGAGGAGTAGTGAAGCTACAGTATGTGATCTAGATCGATATCTCTTGAAAGAGGGAGTTCTAGCATATCCGGTGAGACAATTTGTTTGAACATAAAATCCTGGTGAAGCTCGTAGGTGGCTCAGACGTAAATGGTCCTGTAGGTTGTCCTCAGATGTAATCGGTCATGGTGAAGCTCGCAGGTTATCCTTGGACATTCTATGCTATAAATAGCTAGAGTGAAGTTTGAGTACTTCATAGAGAAGCTTAGTGTTCTCTAGATAGAGGTTGCTTCCAAGGGGAAGTGATGAGTTCGAGAGCCATTTTGACATGGTGGTAGGTGGGGTCTCCCATAGTCTTATGTAAGTGCAAATCCATTCTGACATGGTGGTAGGAGGGGCCTCGCATGGTCAGATGTAAGGGCTGAGCCATTCTGACATGGTGGTAGGTGAGTCCTCCCATGGTCAGATGTAAGTGCAGATCCATTATGACATCATGGTAGGCAAGTCCTCCCATGGTCAGATGTAAGTACAGAACCATTCTGGCATGGTGGTAGGTGGTTTTCCCATGGTCATATGTAAGTGTAGAGCCTTTCTGTCTGGGTTAGATATAAGTGTTGGACAAGCCTTTATGACATGGTCGAAGGCTGGGCCTCCCATGGTCAGATGTGACTGCTAGGCCTTTCTGACATGGTGGTGGATGTGTTCCTCCCATGGTAAGATGTGAGTGTTGGGCATGCCTTTCTGACATGGTGGTGGATGTGTTCCCCCCATGGTCAGATGTAAGTGTTGGGTGGGCCCTTTTGACTGGGTCAGATATAATTGTTGAAGAATATGAAGACCTACATGGAGGCTAGGCCTACAACCAGCATGTAATAGGGCTGGCTCTGTAGAACTTCCTATGACGAGTATAATTGAGCGATAGCACCAGTTGATCAAGATAGAGGAAGCAGTAATGATGATGATCCATTGACGATCTAGTTTCGATGATGATCGAGTGTTGATCCATTGATGATCCAGTTTATATGATGATCTAGTGATGATTCAGCTTTGATGATGATCTAGACTTGATCCAAAGAACAAGACTTGTGCCGATGAATTGTGTCAAGAGAATACATTCCTATTTAAGAGGGAGTGTTGATGTATTTGTAACTTTGGAATGTATTCACTTGTATATCTTATATTGTACCCTGATGTTCCTATCGGTGGAATCATTTATATTTCCTTATACCCCAATGTTCCTATCAGGAGAGTCATTAATATAATAAAGTCATGTAAATTTATTGAGGTTAACCCTCCATTGTAAGTTGGGGCAATAGCCCCCACAATTGAGTTAAGGTTAACCCTCCTTGTTGATTGGAGGAAAAAGTCCCCACAGTTGAGGGGCACTAGGGTTATTAGAATCTCCTAGCGATGTTGGCCCTAGTAAGTAATTGTAAAAGTTGGAAACTAGTATAAATAGAGAGTGAGACTCTCTATTTGTCACATACATTCACTCAACTGGGGTGCATGAGTGAGAGAAGAAGTGCTCACACAAGTGAGAGAGAGAATAGCTGTGGAGATCATATTTTTTGTCTTTCGATTTTACTGCTACCATTGGTGCTCATTCTATCTCTGAGGAAGTTGTGGGGTTTACTCTTTTATTGTTTCCCCGAGGAAAATATTTGTGTCTCTTGTCTCTTGTGATTATTGTTGTGCATGTTATTCTCTCATATAAGATACGAAGATCATATTACTTAAATAATAAAAATCTAACATGAAACAGTGCAAAAATTGCTTGCAACTATGAATTCTTTCATTAATCAAAAGTAATTAGATAATAATTACAATGAAGTACAATGGCTAAATAGCCACAAGAAAATCAAATCCATGTGAGGAAATTTGAATTCATCAGACTCTACTTGACTGAATGGTTAACTGACCTTGTCTAAATCATTATCAGGGTTCATCATAGTTCTAAATGTTAGTTTTTCATCATATAAGCTAGCATTATGATCTTAGGATCTTTTCACTGAGAGAATAACAAACACAGCAATAAAACATAAGCACATCACAAGAGACAAGAGACACAAAGAGTTTTTCTCAGGGAAACCATAAAGGAGAAAACCCCACAAATTACTCAGAGATAGAATCAACACCAAAACAGTAAAAGCCCCAAAACAGTAAGATGCACTCTCGACAGCAATAGTCTTCTTCTTGTCTAGTCCAAGTGTATTTCCTTCCTCACTAATGCTCCACACTTGAGTGAGTGAGTGATATGTTGCAAGTGATAAATAGAGAGGCTCTCACTCTCTATTTATATTCTTCCGTTCACTTGAAGTGAACTCCAACATGTCGGCCTTACTTAAAAATTACTTACTAGAGCCGACATCTCTAGGAGTGTCTAATAACCCTAGTGCCCCACCACTTGTGGGGACTTTGCCTCCTCAGACCAATAGGAGGGTAACACAATGGTGGGGACTATTTCCCTAACTTACAATGACTCACCTAGGGTCGACTTCACTAGGATAGTCTAATAACCCAAGGGCCCCACAACTGTGGGGACTTTAACCCTTAACCAATAAGAGGGTTACCCACAATGACTTGACATGAATGTCTCATTATAGAAACTTCCCGGAATAAACATCGGGATATGAAATGACTCAAATAAATTACAATACATCCCAGAATAAACATCGGGTTACAATAGATAAGAAATGCAAGTGAATACATTCCGAAGTTACAATTACATCAACACTCCCTCTTAACTAGGAAGGTATTCTCTTAACACAATTTATCAGCACAAGTCTTCTTCTCTGTATCAGCTGGATCATCTCGTCTTCAATTCATATTTGTTTTCAAGTCATCTTTGTCTTCAAGTCATCTTCATCTTCAATGCATCTTCATCAGATCCGGATCATCTCTCGATATGGATCATCATGGAACATCACCACCGGATCTGGATCATCTCTCGATCTGGATCAACATCACTGGACTAGATCTGGATCATCACTCGATCTGGATCATCACTGCTGGATCATCATCACTGGATCTCGATCATCACTCGATCTAGATCATCGTTGGCTATCATTATTGGATCTCAATCATCCCTGGTACTATCTCATGATTCTTCTCGTCACAAGAAGTTCTACAGAGCCAGTCCTTTTTCATACTGGATGTATCATATCAGAGCTGGTCCTTTTTCATACCAGATGAGGTAGCTACACAGAGCTAGTCCTTTTTCAAACTAGATGAGTCTTCCCAGAGCTAGTCCTTTTTCAAACTAGATGAGTCTTCCCAGAGCTAGTCCTTTTTCAAACTAGATGAGTCTTCCCAGAGCTAGTCCTTTTTCAAACTAGATGAGGCATCTACACAGAGCTAGTCCTTTTTCAAACTAGATGATTCTTCCCAG
>LPNX010432878.1:33457-60473 GCA_001517045.1 Pseudotsuga menziesii | reverse complement strand
AGCTAGTCCTTTTTCAAACTAGATGAGTCTTCCTAGAGCTAGTCCTTTTTCAAACTAGATGAGGCATCACAGAGCTGGTCCTTTTTCAAACCAGATGTGGCATCACAGAGATGGTCCTTTTTCAAACCAAATGTGGCATCCACATATACCTGAAAATGGAAGGAACCAATCCTCTCACCATGTCATGGCTCTTACATCCAACCATGGAAGGAACCAATCCTCTCACCATGTCGGAATGGCATAGCACTTATATTTGAACTGTTCGTTGGAATGGCCAACACTCACATCTGACATGGAAGGAACTTAATCCTTTAGCCATGACAGAATGGTTCAGCCCTTACATCTAATCAAGTTGAAACACATCCCTCTGTCACATCAAAATGGCTACTCAGTCCTACACTGAGTGATCCTGGTAACTGAACAAGTGCCTCCATTCCTAGAATGGAAATTTCCCTTACATCTGTCCTACTCGACAGAATGGCCAACACTCATATCTGTCATGGAAGGGAGAAACCCTATCACCATGACAGAATGGCTCAGCCCTTATATCTGACCTACTCGTCAGAATGGCTATGGATCTCAGCACTCATATCTGACATGGAAGGAACCAATCCTCTCACCACGACAGAATGGCTCAGCCCTTACATCTGACCATGGAAGGAACCAATCCTCTCACCATGTCAGAATGGCTATGGGTCTTATCACTTTCTCTTAGAGGGAACCTCGATATGGAGAACACCAAGATTCTCCCTGAAGTACTCAAACTTCATCCTAGCCAATGGCTTCATCAATACATCGGCTATCTATTCCACCATCACAACATACTGGAGCTTCACTGCTCCTCTCTGCACCATATCTCTGATATAGTGATACTTGATCTTGATATGCTTCGACTTGTCATGGAACACTAGATTCTTTGACAACTTCACACAACTCTGGTTGTCACAATGTATACAAGTAACATCCAACTGGAGATCAAATATATCAGACAGTAGCTTCCGTAGCCATACTGCCTCACAACTAGTTGAACAAGCTGCGACATACTCTGCTTCAACTGTACTCAGTGCCACATAGGATTTCTTCCTACTAAACCAAGAGATCACACTTGATCCCATACTGAAGCAACATCCTAAAGTACTCTTCCTGTCGATGGCACTGTCTACCCAATCTAAATCAACATAACCCTCCAGGTTAATCTTCTGATTTGCATCATACTTGAGCCCATAATCAATTGTATCCCTGCATGCTTTGCAACCATCAGGTGAACATGTCTCAAATGTCTTCACAGTAAAGCAAATATCTGGTCTTGGGTACATCAAGGACCCAATCATTGATACATTGTAGCATCAATCGTCTCTGATGAAGCATCACTTAACAGCTTCAAGTTCGATGCCATAAGTGTGGTCATGCAGTCCATCATCCTGAACCTATTCAGGATCTCTACTGCATACTTCCCTTGTCCACACCTCCATGCCTATAAAATAGTGCATTGACACATAACAAGAGCATCACTGGTCTTCCGTCTTCAACCTTGAGGCAAAGGTTGGAATCCGCTTTACTCTCAATAAAGCCTAGAGTCATCAATAATCTATCCATCCTGTCGTACCATGTTGAACCTCAGTATCTTCTATAGTCACTCCCTCTGAAGCGAAGCATCATACTCCCTCTGTCTTTCATACTCTATGCACTGAAACATTCTGTACCGGAGTGACAAGTAGCTTCCTATGCTACTAATATTCTATGTGACCATCTAGTGTATAGACTTGCATCTTCAACCTTGTAGCAAAGGTTAATATCTTCATCAATCTCATCATCTATGTGTTTCAACTCTTACTGGCTGCAAATGTCTCTTCGTAGTCTAGGCCTTCCTTTCGTGAGAAGCCTCATGCTACGAATATTGATTTTTATCCCACGATGTTTCCATCTACTGCATGATGAAACTATGAACTTCTCTTCAGGTCTCGATACTGCATCCTAGACATCATTCTTCTTGAACTGGTCTTGTTGGTTACTTATTTATAGTTGGAAGATTCTGCATCAATGATGTCACTGCACTTGTCATATTATTCTTTGTCTTTGAACTATCGTCACTTGTTCTTCGGAACAAGTCTTCATTCTTCTTTGCTTGTAGGCAATTATGTATGCGATATTTCCTACAAGTCAAATGCATTTTTATGGTTAGAAACATTTCATAAGGAATATTCATACTAGAAAATTCTTATGCATAAATATATGATCATGCAACTACTTTAGCCAATACAACATTCATCCATATCTCACTAAAACTTTCTAAATTCCTTCCATCTCTACCAGGACAACATTGAGATTGTGCACTAATCCAATATGTCAGCAAAGAGGTTTCATTCTAGATAAGTAGCAATAGAGAGTTGTAGAGCACCATGAGCTACTTACCCATCACATGCATATTAGTAGTATGCTGTCATAAATGAAAACATCCTATCATGCATAATACATCAACTGAATATAAACAAATGCATAACAAAACAATATCATGAAATGACAATTGAATACTTATCTTTATTTGTTTCGTGGGTAGACTCCTTCTTGAGTCTTCAGCTTCATCGTCTTCTTCATTCATGATAACATCATTTCTTATCCAAATGCTAAGGTGGATAAGAAATTCTTCAAGAGTTGAGATCTTCATATTCCCCATCGATTGAGGGATCTTCTTTGGATGGTGAGAGCTTGATCTTCAATTGCTCCCATCTTCTCTTCTCTTCTTATGAGTCAAGCTTCTTGTTCTTCCCAGAGTCTGCTGAAAGTAATCACTTCCTTCTGGAACACATTCCTTGAATGAATGAATTCCACGATCCTGGGCGGCCATTCAAGGTGGCCATCACCACTTCTGCATTCTTCACTTTTTCTTTTACCCCTTCAAGTTGTTCTTTGAATTGAGAGACCCTTGTAAAGTATGACTGCATGGTCTCTGCATTTTGGATTTTCACTTCCTTCAACTATTTTCCTTCAAATATATTGGTCAAGGAATCAAACATCATTTGTGTCTTTTAGGGAAGACACTTGTGGTACAAGTTTATCCATGACTGAATCAACTATGATCTTTTTGGCCTTGACCACGTTCTTCTTGTGTAAGGCTTCTAGCCTCATCTCCCTCTAGAACTAGAACCTCTATACTCATGTAGGTGTCCAATCCATTTTCTTCAGAGAGATCGAACACTTCTATGCTTGGAAGTTGTCAACTTCAACAAGCTTATCATCAAGCTAATGTGATAGATCACTTTGAAATGAGAACCTCAAATGAAAATAGCAAAGGATTAGATCTTACCGATTTGAGGTGTCTGTCCTGGTTCCAGAGCTGGATGATCTAGGGTTTGTCGTAAAAAGCCTAATTTTCAAAAATTGGAATCTTTTATATATGATTTTATATAAATATATATCTCTTCAAATGGAGTTTTCCAATGTACTCCTTTTCTGAAAACAGTGGAGGGAAGCTCCCGGAACAAGAAGCCCTAATTTTCCAATTTCTTCTGCAGAAATGTCTGTTACTGTTTCTATGATATATCTGACATTACAGCTCATATATGTCTGAACTTTATCATTTAGGTAACCTCGCATGTCCCTGATCCAACACCATATGTTTCATTAGAATTGGTTTCACCATTTTGGATTTATGATCCTTTTCCCAAGGTGACCTGTTACAGGATTGTTTAGAATAGTGAAGTTGTATGACATACCACGTGTCACGGGTTGATCTTCTGAGTCTAGTATTCATACCAACGAAAGTACAGTCCGTGCCCTTTCTGGAAAATCTTCAAGAATTCCATTTGGACCTCTGTAGCCCAATATATTGCAATTCTCCCCAGGTGTCCTATTTAAGGATGAATTCTGGAAGAGGCTGGAACCTTAACTTGGAGGGATCATATATCCCATAATACAGTGAATATGAGGAATATTGTTGGACACAGTGTTCATCAGGATGTTATATTCGGTCCCTGAAATTTTTAGCTTCTGATAATTCTCCAACCTCGGAATATAGCGACTGTACCAAAACTTATCAGTTTTAGTATTTAGGATTTTTCCTAGCTCGGGGTCAAACTAGGGTTTGACTTTCCTGGAGTTTCACCCAACCAAATTTATTGATCCAGGTCTCTAAACTTCGGTTTTGATGAGGAGAAAAATCCTATGTTGGTATCACTCAAAAATTCCTCTTCTGTAGAAAGCCCTAATTTCCACATCAAAAACTGAAAATGCTCGGAATTGAATTCCGCTTCGACAGAAAGATGGACCCTTCAATGGAGAGTCATCCTAGCATACTTTTGCTGATGGACTGTGTAGAGAGACCCAAAAAGTAAGAATCCATAGCTTCTGTAGCTGCACAATGTCTTCTTCTCAGGTTAGCTCTGATACCATGTTAGTTTTTCATCATATAAGCTAGCATTATGATCTTAGGATCTTTTCACTGAGAGAATAACAAGCACATCACAAGAGACAAGAGACACAAAGAGTTTTTCTCGGGGAAACCATAAAGGAGAAAACCCCACAAATTTCTCAGAGATAGAATCAACACCAAAACAGTAAAAGCCCCAAAACAGTAAGATGCACTCTTGATAGCAGTAGTCTTCTTCTTGTCTAGTCCCAGTGTATTTCCTTCCTCACTAATGTGCCACACTTGAGTGAGTGAGTGATATGTTGCAAGTGATAAATATAGAGGCTCTCACTCTCTATTTATATTCTTCTGTTCACTTGAAGTGCACTCCAACATGTCGGCCTTACTTAACAATTACTTACTAGAGCCGACATCTCTAGGAGTGTCTAATAACCCTAGTGCCCCACCACTTGTGGGGACTTTGCCTCCTCCGACCAATAGGAGGGTAACACAATGGTGGGGACTATTGCCCTGACTTACAATGACTCAACTAGGGTCGACTTCACTAGGATAGTCTAATAACCCAAGGGCCCCACAACTGTGGGGACTTTAACCCTTGACCAATAAGAGGGTTACCCACAATGACTTGACATGACTTTATCATTATAGAAAATTCCCGGAATAAACATCGGGGTATGACATGACTCAAATACATTACAATACATCCCGGAATAAACATCGGGTTACAATAGATAAGAAATACAAGTGAATACATTCCGAAGTTACAATTACATCAACACTAAAACACAAATCAAGTCTCTACTTCAGTGTTAACTAACCTTAAATAACTGTGGTAGGTGAGGAATGCGCCTCTATTGCATGCAACCTTGCAAACCTAGAACTAATTGAATGTAGAGGACTGGAACTGAATGTAACCGACTCCTAATTGAGCTTGACTAGTCACCAACTCAACTCAACTAACCTCGGTTGATATTGGCACTCCCAATGGCGATTAAATTGTAGGGATTGGTCTAGAAGGCTCCCAAACGAATGCATGCAAGTGCAATCAGTGGCAGTAGGCCTCAATTAGTGTTCCCCACACTTTAGTAACTAGAAAATTGACCCCAATTAGGCAAAGTCAACTCAATAGAGCTAGTGACTAAAAATAGAGTGAATGTACTCCCGATTTAGATATAAATCCTGATTTAAACATATGACCAAATTGGACAAGGGAGGATTAATAATCCTAACACCCATTTCTCCCTTCCTTTTCATCATCATAGTAGAAGGTCTCAGTTGTCTAATCAAATCTCAGACAACCATAAGTGATATCTGTGGTTTAAATATTCACAGGGATACAGATAAGAAAAATCATCAATAGTTTGAGGATGACACTATTTTATTGGGGCACTGTTCGGTCCAAGTGGCAAGATCATTCAAGAAATGTTTGACAATCTTTCCCAAATCCTCTAGTCTAGAAGTTAACCTGAAAAAATATCAAATTTTCTACATTAATACCCCAAGAGGGACCTGTTGGCAGGCAACAACCCTCTCAATTTTTTCTGCTTGGATGAATAAAAATGATGAGTGCTCTTCTATGATTTATCACAAAAATTATATAAGAGTGCCTTCAGAATCTTCGATTTTGAAGGTACTCTCAATGAAAGAAGAGTTAAGGGTTATACTGGAAGTTTAGGGAACATTTTCATAAATTTAATAAATTAGCAACTGTTAATATTGTAATTTTACATATATAATCAATTTTATTATTATCAATACATTTGATTATATATTGATTCAGGATATTTAAATTATAGTCTGCTAAATAGTTCTTTGGATTAAAATGAAAATGCATTTTGAACTTGTTACAATTTGGTTTTATTGGTTTCTTTTGACAAAGTATTCATCATTAGTTTTTTGTAATTTATATTATTAGGGTTGATGAATTAATTGAAATATTCTATTTTTAACCCTAATAATATATTTTTACATAAAACTTTATCTTTTAATACTATGCCATTTCACAAATTGTGGAAAGTGTATATATGTTCCTCAAATAGCTAAAGTTTATTTTTATATATCATTTCGAATGTCCATAAAAATATTTGTGTTATAATCATAAGTAATTGATTTTTGATATAGTATTTAGTTTTTAATAAATTTTCCATCCGATCATACTTTGCGATAGGTCATATGATGATTTGGATTCAATAAGTTCATTCAAAACTATATAATTTTCTCCTCGAATCTATTGCATGCATAAATATGGTTTTGAACATTTAAATTACTATCCAAAGTTGATCTTGGTACTTGGTTGGATTTATGAAACCCTAGGAGACATCATTGCTTGTAATGACAACTTCACATCATCTGGTTTAATTGCAGGATTGCCTTCCACGTATAATCCTTGCTTATTAACTTTTGACAATCATGTGTATGGTACAAGATACGAATTGTTGGTTTGATAACATCTATTCAAAGGAGTTTTAATATGTAATAATTATCTTAGCCAGATCTGTTCATATTAACACCATCCTATCTCACATTCATATTAAATTCATGAAACTATTTGATTTCGAATATCTTGTAATGATTTTAGATCATATCAATTTGTTTGATGAATACCTACGGTGGTTTGCTGGTGATGTTCTCACGCATAGAAACTAGTCTAGGGTTACTCATTAGCTCCTCCAAAAACGTGTGAAGGTTCATAAGATGTCTATGTATTCACGTATCCCTATTCGTTCAGTATTTACAACGCCTTTCAATCCTCTGTCACAGAAAGAACTGATAGTTGAACAGATGGATCCTTTAAGTTGTTTTGAGCTTTTTGGTCCTGAAATGTTAGAAGTTGACCCTGAAGTTCTTGCCTTGTTTGAGAAAATTGACTGGAAACTCTTCTTTTGGGCTTTTAGTGTACACAATGAGGAAGTTACCAGATGATTTGCATTATCTTTTGATGGAAATGTTACTCAGATAGGTGATTTACAGCTAGTTCTAGATGAAGAATTTATTTCGAAAGCTACGAATCTGCCTTAGACTGGTGAATGCTGGTTCAAAGGGTCATAAATTGAAAAGAAAAATTTTAAGCAATTCCTTCTTCCATTGTCAAAGGCAGATGCACACCTCAAATTCATTTTTCATATAAAATATTTGAGGAATCAATGGCATGCTCCTTTTGAATTAATTTCAAGGTATATCTCTTGTGATGGTCGGTATTCAAATGTCCAATTATATGATCTGAGAATTTTAATGGCTCTTAAGGGTTTGAAATTAAATCTGCCCTACTTTCTACTTCATAGTTTGCATAAAATGGCTGTTATGGTTCAATGTACAATTGGTAATCAATACCGTAGTCTTTTCCATCACGACCTGATCAAAATGTTAGTTCAATATCAGTTAGTTACAATAGGAAAAATATGGGATGAATTCTTAAAAGAAAATTAGTTCAGGTTAACCCAATTTTGGCCTACCTACTTACCTAAGACTTGTGCAAAATGAAGAAGATCTTGTGAAGGAGAAGTAAAAGAAGAAACTGATCATGAGGGGCTAGATAAGCTTTGTTTGATAGTTGAAAATGAGAAATTTTATACTTTGAACCCTCCTGAACAATCCAAGAGAGAAAATGAAGTAGGAGAGGGGAGTAAAATGGTTGTTCAAATGCACTCTGCTAAATCAACGGTTAATTTGTATTCTAAGGTAATGGAGAAGAGAGAGAAGCATGAGGTAAAAGGAAAAAATCTGGAAGGTGACAATAAAACTCTTGAACCGAGCATGAGAAAATATAAAACGTTAAATCAAAGGTTTACTAGGAGTATGATTAGTCTTTCGATTCCAAGAACCATTGAACAGAGTAGTGAACCCATCGTTGTTGAAGATAATAGTGATAACGACGATCAATCTCCTCCTTGTGAAACCCCAATCAATGAATTTGAACAAGAATAGAGTAATAGTCACAATGATGTGGTGGTATCTCATAAGAGATTCGTAAAAGATAATTCACCATTACTAGCACAGTTTGAACATGAAGCAAGATTTGAGTCATCATTGAATGATGAAGATTTTCTAGCAGAAACTTTAAAAGCAGTGAACTAGTCAATCAGGCTTTCTAAACAACATAAGGTTGATTGGTTAAAAGAGATTGAAGAAGCTCGTGACAGGTTGAAAACAGAGTTACAACAATAAAAATATGAATTGCTTATGTGGGTAGACTGCTGGCAAAAAATGAAATCCAAGAAGGAAAAATACAAAGCAGAAAAGAAATTGTTAGCTGTAACTAATGAGAAATTACTGAAAGATGAAAAAATCCATAAGGAAAAAATCTTGAAACTCAGGGCCAAGTTGTCAGAAGCTAGGAAAGCTATCAAGTTACAGATAGCAACGACTTTGTCTATATTTAGTTATTGTGATTTCAGTTTTGACGAGTAATAAAATGTTTTAATTAGCACACCCAAAAAATCATAGATTTTAAAAGTATGCTTACAATTTGTATTATTTTTATTTTATTTTCTTGTTATTATGATTTTAATGAGAAATTAATATTTGTTATAGGTGTACATATTATTGATATGCTGTAAAGAATGGAGACTATTTTTTCTCATCATTGGCATTCGCTGGTGCTTCTGGAAGAATTGGATACTAAAGACAGCCACGTCATAGGTCGATTCAATTGGGTAGAAGTTAATACAAGCGAGTCATATAATTGACATTATTGTTTCATAGGATAAAATGTATCTTCCAGGTGCCTTCTTTTAAGAAATTTGATGCAACAAAATAGGGATATAATTTTTGTCTTTATTATGTAGTGGTTGTTAGAAACTGAAGGGATATTTTTAGAATAGTTGTTACACAGAATCTGAAAGGAGTTACTAGTCTTATTATATAAGCTAGTAAGCTCAGTGTAGAGTGTGGGATGGAGTATTAAAGGAAAAGACTTATTAGAAATATAATTACAGTGCCTGGTTGTAATTTATTTACTGAAGTTTTACCTTCGTGGAGGATTGTGACTAGAGTTCTCAAACGGGTATCACTGCTTGTTACTATTTTGAAAACTTAATATATATATTTTGATATGTTGTTTTCTCACCATATATTTTTATGAAATTGTACTTTGATATGATTGTATTTATTATCTGAAATTATACTCTGTTTGCACGATATTGATGTTTGATTGAGAATATTACTGAGTTTTGTTAATTGATATTTGTATTGATAATTGAGATTTGGTAATATATATATTTCATATTTATTCTCGATTTAATTTGTATTTTCTACAATGTTTTCATGAATGAATAAAATCCTGTTATTCACATATTCAGTATTGAATATTAGTTATTAATTAATAGGGCATCACAGAATAAATAATAGTAGTTCTCTATTTTAATGTTCTGTTGTTGTGCATATTCAACAAAGTGATTTTAGGATAATAATTTAAATATTTTCATTTAAATTATTATTACTTACCTCTTTGTTAAATTCAAATCATTAATTGATAATTGATTTAGTTTTCCATGTTGATCTCAGCTGAGATAGGATAGCTAGTTGATTTTTATTTTATTTTAGTTTATTTTAATAGCTGTTAAATAGAATTAGGTTAGTTTGATAAAATGTAAAAATCTTTTAGTCAAAATATCTTAAAACAAAACTTTAAAACAAGATACTTTCCTTTAGAAAGCACTTTAGGATAATTTAAAATTAGAAAAATAACTCTAGGGTTTATTTTAAACATTAATAAAATTTAGTATAAATTTTTACTGAATTTTTACGTTCTCCTTAAGAGGAAAAATTCAGTTGGTAGCAAGACCATCCCCTGTGATATTTTTCCATTCCAAACACACCGAGTGTTCTTCTAAGCGACTTGTGTGGGATTAATCTCCATAAGTTGGCCAAGTCAGAAAATCTGGCCAACAAATGGCACTAGAAGGAGGGCATGTTAATGATTAATGGCAGGTAGAACTAATGATAAATCCTCGGATTAATCTCCATAAGTTGGCCAAGTCAGAAAATCTGGCCAACAAATGGCACTAGAAGGAGGGCATGTTAATGATTAATGGCAGGGAGAACTAATGATAAATCCTCAACTAGCCAACAACCTCCATTATAATCTGAAGTTAGTAGATCACCATTCATAGAAACTGTTAGGAGCATCCTTGAGCGTGACCACATTACATCTCCATTCACTCCTGAACAGAGTACTCAAACTTTACAAGAATCACGTCATATTATTACGAAAGCATATGTTCATCAACTTGGTTTAACTCAAATAGACTATAGTATACCTATACAACAAAGACGTAACCCTCAATTGAATATAATTACTCAAGATTCAACAGAAGCTGATAGAACTCCAAGTTATCAAGTTGCAAGTCATCATAGAGAAACTGCTAGAACAAATACTGCTAGAAGATTGACTTCTGTAGGCAGTTTTGATCAACCACCTTCTCCTCTAGAATCACCACCTCATATTCCAAGGTCATCTAATTCAGGGAGTTCTTCATATTCTGAATGACGTCCTATGGCTAGAAACATACATGTAGGAGGAGGAGGTAACCCTCCACCTAACCCTCCACCTAATCCTCCACCCAATACACAACTTCCTTGGTTGAGAACAACTGCTGTAGCTGTGCCTGATGTACAACATCCTCTTCCCAAACATTTAGATAAACTTCTTCCAAAGTTTAATGCAGATAACAAGGAACCTACAGAGGTGCATGTAGATAAATTCATGTTAGTTGTTCAAACCATGAACATTCAGCATGAATATATAGTTTGTCCTTTGTTTCCTTTAACTTTTGAAGGGAAAGCATCTACTTGGTATTTTTCATTAGTCCAAGGATCAATTACAAATTGGGTTGAATTCAACAAGGCTTTCCTAGATAAATTGGGGAGGATAAAACACCTGTTGTTTTAGCTCTTGAGTTATCTTGAATTAAAATGGAACCTAAAGAAAGAATTAAAGATTTTAATCAGAGATTTCTTACATTGAAAAATAAAATTCATGTTGCTTCTCAACCACCTGAGGATATTATCATTGAAATTTATATTTCAGCTTTACCAAAGTATCCTGGGATGTTTGTTAAAAGAGTAGGTAAAATAACCCTTATTGAAACTTTTGAGGAAGCTATTAAAGTAGAGAAAGATTCTATGTCTTATGAACCAGATAGAAGTGGAAAAGTTGATACTTTACCTCGTAAGAAAATTGAAAGAACTAATTCTGAAAAAGATAAAGCCTTTGATGTAGAACAATTATAGAATGCTATTCGAGTGTTAACTAATGAAGTTGTAGGATTAAAGAAAACTAATTCTAAAAATTCCTCTTCTAGAGGGTATTTCATAAATCAGTTTACGCAGAATCCTAACACTAATAATAAGACTAGTACACCTCCTGATATAGCAGTAAATGAAGAAATTTTTAATACTATTCGAGAAGTCTTATCTTTATCCGAAACTCCCTCAAGTCAAGAAATTGTAGATAATGAAGAAGAGGAGGAATCTGAAAATGAAGAAGAATTGGAAGAACCTCAACAAGTAAACGGTCATTTCTGGGACAGTCTAGTAAAATATTATGAAGGTAAAAGTCCTCCTTTAGGACAACATGCCTATAATACGCGTAGTAGAACATTTGCAAATACTCCTGGAGCATCATCAAGTTCTACCTCGAGTAACGATAACAATAATTCACAACCCAATAAACAGATTCAATCTTTCAAACAAACTCAACCTGTGAGGACTTCTTAGCCTATTCAAAATGCTTCAAAGTTAGATTTACAATATGACATAATCAAAGATTTAAAGAAGACACGTGCAAACATTAGTATGTATGATCTTCTTCAAATTTACCCAATGCCTAATAGTCCTATTATAAATCCTGCCATGAGTTCTATAATTCCTAATGCTAAGCAAAATCTAGCTGCTAATAGTTCCAACTGATAAAGGAAAGTCAGTAGCTGATAAAGCTTCACTAATAGGGAAAAATTCAAAATCAATAACTCCTCCATTCCTACTTAACTTTGATATTTTTAATAGGAACGTTCACAATTGCATGGTTGATTATGGAGCATCTTCTAATGCAATGCCTTTGTCTATGTGCAAAAGGTTAAATGGAAAGTATGTTCCATCAAATTCACAGATTACTCAATTGGACAGGACAAATGTGAGGGTTGTAGGAGAGATGAAAGATGTTCTAGTAAGGATTGTTTGTAACCCTTCAGTTTTTCAAATCATAGATATTGTGGTTGTAGACATTCCTGACGCATATGGGTTGTTTTTTAGTAGGGATTGGTCTCAACAATTGAATGGATTCTTTGCGACATATTGGTCAAATTTATGGTTACCTAAGAATGGAAAATAAAATCAAATTAAGATAAACAAAGAAAGATATCTGAAACATACTGTGACAGAATTACATGATCCTAGTGAACCGGTTTTATTTTCAGATTCCATAATGGGGAACTATATGCATGAACTTGGGTTCGGAAATTTTAAATCTGAAATTTTTTTTTTCTTTGACAATAAACAGTAATAAAAAATTCTTAATGTTACAATGATCTCTCATGATTCTTCATTCAAGGAAATTGTAAATAATGTAAATAGTCATAATTATGTAAATATTATTGAAAGTAAAGTCGTTGCAAATAGTTCTACTTGGACTTTATATTTCGATGGGTCAAAGTCTAAAGAAGGAGCAGGAGTTGGTTTCCTGTTAATTGACCCTAAAGAAAATAAAACATGTATAGCATGTAGGCTTGAATTTAATTGTACGAACAATATTGTGGAATATGAAGCTCTAATTCAGGGTTTGAAGAAAGCGATTAATTTGGCTATTAAAGTGCTAATTGCATATGGTGATTCTAAAATCATCATCAGGCAGGTCTGTAATTCTATTCACTGCATTTCTGAACATTTGCAGAATTATCAACAAGAGGTATGGAATCTCATGTCACATTTTGATGCATTCAATATAATGTAAGTTCCAAGGTTCCAGAACCAAGAGGCAGATTTATTAGCAAATGTAGCATCAAAACTGATTCCATCAAAGAATTTCACACCTGATTTCTTTTCAGTTGAATTGATTTTTAGGCCTTCTATACCAGATAATATCTTTAACTAGCGTGTTTTTGATAATGATGTGTAGGTACTGAATTTATTAACAAATAATGATGCTTTCAAATATTCAGCCATTGATGAAGTTACACATGACG
The DNA here is from genome assembly GCA_001517045.1 of Pseudotsuga menziesii. NCBI lineage: Eukaryota > Viridiplantae > Streptophyta > Pinopsida > Pinales > Pinaceae > Pseudotsuga > Pseudotsuga menziesii. The sequence goes on along the minus strand of LPNX010432878.1, from coordinate 46,928 downwards.
AAAATCTGCGGATTTTTCGGTAATAAATGAATTTTGTTCAATTGAAAAATATTTCAAAAAGGTAAAACCGATTCCTAATTCAGTTTTGAGATTAGAATTTTTTTTTGATCTTCAAGATAAATTTAGGTCTGTTCCTAATTGTAAAACCAATAGCTCACAAATGAAATATGAAACTATAAATTTAGGAACAGAATTCAATCCCCAAACTGTAAATCTAGGAATAGATTGCATTCCTATAGAAAAATCAGCATTCATAAAATTATTCAAAGAATTTAAGGATGTATTTGTATGGACATACAATGATTTGAAAACTTTTAATCCACAAGTCATGCAACATATTATTCCAATAAAACAAGAATCAAAACCTTTCCAACAAAAACTTAGGAGGTATCATCCGTCACTAGAACAACAATTAAGAAGGAATTAAATCAACTGTTAGTTGCTAGGATTATTTTTCCTATTAGACATACTCAGTGGGTAGCTAACTTGGTTCTAGTTAGGAAGAAAAATGGTGATATTCGACTATGTGTTGATTTTAGAAACCTTAATAAGTCTTCTAAAAAAGATAATTACCTAGTTCCTCCCATGGAACAAATCCTTTAGAAAGTTTCTGGGTCTGAGATACTGTCACTTCTTGATGGTTTCTTAGGATAAAACCAAATATCGGTTTCCCCAGATGATCAACTGAAAACAACTTTTAGAATTCCATGGGGAACATACGCTTAGAGAAAGATGCCCTTTGGGTTAATCAATGTTGGGGCAAATTTTCAAAGAGCAATGGATATTTCTTTTAGAGGATTAATTAATCATTCTGTAGTTGTCTATTTAGATGACATTACTGTATTTTATAGATGTCAACATGATCACACTAATCATCTTCAAAAAGTATTTGAACGTTGTAGGAAATTTGGAATTTCTTTAAATCCAAAGAAAACAATATTTGCTATTTCAGAAGGTATTTTATTAGGCTGTCTGGTTTCAAAACACAGGATCATGATTGATCCTGAACGAACCCAAGCTATTTTGAAAATAACTTACCCTTCTAGAAAAAAAGCAATGCAATCATTTCTTGGTAAAATAAACTTTGTTAGGAGATTTATCCCCAGTTTTTCTGAAATCATCCGTCCTTTACAAAAAATGATTAAGAAGGATGCTATTTTTAATTGGGGACAAACTGAAAAAGAATCATTTCAGAGAATTTTAGAAGCCATTTCAGAATCCCCTAGTCTTTTGAGCCCATATTTTAACAAAGATTTCATATTGTATACTTTCGGTTCTGACATATCATATGCAGCAGTTTTAACTCAGCTAAATCGGCAAAATAGTGAAGTGCCAATTTCTTTAATGAGCTCAAATTTTAAGGTGCTGAACTTAATTACCATGAGGTTGATAAGCAAGATTTTGCTGTTTTCAAAGCTTTCAAACACTTTCGTCCATATTTATTAAAATCTAGAACAAAAGTGATAGTTCCTTACCCTTCAGTCAGAAATTTGCTAGTACAAAAAGATTTAGGTGAAAAAAGAGCACCATGGATGACAACTCTTCAAGAATATGACTTGGAGATTAAACCTTTAATGGTAGTCAAGGGTCAAGGATTATGTAAACTTGCTGCTGAAGAAGCTCATTTGCCAAATAATAGTTTCGAAGCTATCATTGATGAAGTCATACTAACTAGGGAAATTTACTTTTATCCCCCCACCACATGATTCTTGGTACACAGATTTAAGGACGCTTTTGGAAACAGGAACTGCTCCTAATTACCTTGAACCAAGGAAAAGGAGAGCACTTAGATTAAAATCTGCTCCTTATTTACTAATTGATAATATTCTTTTTAGGAGAAATTCAAATGGTGTTTTACTTCGTTGCCTAGACAAAGATGAAAGAGAAGTGATTTTGAAAGAATTACATTTTGGACCAGTAGATGGTCATTTTGGTGGAGAAACTACAGCACATAAGATTCTTAGGGATGGCTATTATTGGCCCACTTTATTTCGAGATTCTTATGCTTTTGTCAGGAAATGTCAAGAATGTCATCCTGCTGCATGTAGGGTTAAGAAGTCTTCTTTTCCTTTACAACTTGTTTCAGTAGAAAGGCCTTTTCGGCAATGGGATATTGATATAGTAGGACCAATAAACCCTCCCTCTTTTATGTAACACAAATACATTATAACTGCAATCGATTATTTTACCCGATGGGAAGAGGCTGCACCTTTAAGGGTTGTAAACACCAATCATGTTATCTTATTTTTAGAATATTTTATCATAATGAGATTTGGTGTTCTAGATTCCCTTTTTTTTTATAATGCCTCATATTTTTCATCAATTGAGTTAACTCAATTTGCTTTAGATAAAGGTATAAGGGTTAGGTATTCAACTAACTATCATCCTCACAGAAATGGTTTAGTTGAATCAACAAATAAAAATTTGTTGAAAATTCTCAAAAGAACTATTTTAGCTCACCATTGTGATTGGCATACTGAGTTGTTTAATTCCTTTTGGGAAGATAGAGTAACTCCTAAATATGCAATATGTAACTCACCGTTATTCCTAGTTTATGGAACTGAAGCTATTTTACCACCAAACTTATTTTTACCTTTATTGCAGTTAGCCCAATCTATTCAGGATGAAGATTGTCTAGCTATGGAGAAAAGTATTAACACTTTATTAAAACTAGAGGAGGAAAGAGATAGGTCAAAACAACATTTTACAAAACATCAACAAATTGTTAAGTCCTGGTTTGATCAATCCTCAAGTTCAAACCGAGAATTCCAGGTGGGGAACTTGGTGTTAAATTGGGACAAAGTCCATGAGGAGAAAGGAGATCATACCAAGTTTTAAAAACTTTGATTAGGTCCATTTGTCATTGCTAAAAAGATAGGTTCAAGCACTTTTCGTTTGCAAACCCTAGAAGGTCAGTTCAAAACATTTTTGGTAAATGGACTGATCTTAAAAAAAAAATTGCTGACTTTTTAGACCCTAAATTTGTATATAATTATATATATGAGCTTTTTTTCCTTTTTAAATCAGTTTCTGTCTATAAATAATTTTATTTAAATTTTAAGAACTTCGTGTATATATTATAATCATAAAAATTTATAAAATTGTTGATATTCTGCACAATCTTTTATCAAACAGAATTATGATCAATTCATGATTCTTATGTACATTCAAATATCATTTGACCCATGCAAAATACTCTTGAAACTTATTTTTGATTTTCTTAAATTAATATTTTTCCAATCAGGTATTAACATATCAATCATTTGTATCAAGGATTGTTGAATCTTTGTATATATGTTTCAAGATAATCAGTCACTAATGTACATACGTTGTTGAGAGGACATGTGTAAATAAATAAGTCCTGTGGTTTAAACCCAGCTTGTTCATTAGTTTAAAATTATGGTATTAGACTAAGTCTTTTAAAAATTGGTTCAGAATGATCAAAGTTTCTTAAATCTATTAAGAACCTATCATTATTTGTAAATATTTGTAAATATTATTTAGATTATCCCTCATTCTTCTATTTTCTTTTAATAGTTAGGATGGCTGATTAATGTCTTTTTCAAAACTTGTACTTTGAAAAAATCTTTATGGATCTCTATCATCTATCATTTCTTTTAAAGTTATTTACAATCTAGAAAAATTTTAGGTCTGTTCCATTCAATAAAATTCTAAAATTTCAAATGAGAGACAGAAGGTTTTAGTAATAAGCCTATCTAATCAAGATCATAAATATCACTGGCATGACATTATTAAGAAACTGATAATGGCTCTTGATCGTAAGGTCAAGAGATAGGGGGTCTCATCATGAGCTAGCTGATTCATTTTCTGCTGATATTAGTGACTGGCATTACCATTTGGTTACCATGCTAGGTAATGATCTCTTATTTTATAAAATGTAAACTTCCAAACTCAATAAAGTGAAACATAACTTTGACTGAAGAATAGGAGGTCTCATCATGGGTCGGCTTGCTTATTCTAGGAAGTTCTCATGAATGATACTATCACATCAGGTTATCATGCCTAGATAGTAGTCTTCGGTCAAAGTAATTGTTTCTGATTTTTAGTTCATATTTAAAGCAAAAAAAAAACGAAAATCATTATATTAATGGAACAGATTCTAGAAATTTATCAGTGAAGTAAATTCCTATATCTTATTCTGATGGTTTAGATTATTATTACTATAAGTACTTTGTTTTGATTAAGACATTCTTAAGTTTATCTTTAACAAAATTCTTATTTGTAAAGATGGGGTAATGTTGAATTATATTTGCAAATATAACTCAGATAATGGTTTTTATTAGACTGAGAATTTTTTATTGTTTTGAATAGATTTTAATATTTTGTTTATACCATCGTTTCAAAATTGTATGAGTAGAGATAACTGGTTCGCCCAAGTCATCCCCATTTGTTGGAAGGCAACAACCCTCTCAATTTTTTTTGCTTGGTTGAACAAAAATGATCAGTTCTCTTCTATGATTTATCACAAAAATTATATAAGAGTTCCTTCAGAATATTTGATTCTAAAGGTACTCTCAATTAAATAAGAGTTAATGGTTATACTGGAAGTTTAGGGAACATTTTCATAAATTTAATAAATTATCAGTTGTTAATCTTGTAATTTTACATATAGTTTTTAATAAATTTTCCATCCGATCATACTTTGCGATAGGTCATATGATGACTTGGTTTCAATAAGTTCATTCAAAACAATATATTTTATCCTCGAATCTATTACATGCATAAATATGTGAGGAACCTGCAGCAAACAAGTAATCAAAACACATGATATAGCAGCAGAACTCAGAATCACTTTTATATTGATCACAAGCCACTTCGAGGGGGCAACCTCCTTTGAGCAAGCTCAATACAAAATAACTTCACGGTGCCTTCCTTGGCCTCAACACACACTTATATACCAAAATAGGCGCCAATACTATGGGTCAAAACCATGGGCCAATATAAACTATGGGTGCCAATACTATGGGTCAAAACCATGGGCCAATATAAACTATGGGTCAACAAATACTACAGGCGGCTTACAAAGCATATGCACCTCACAACAATAACACAAACTATGGATCAACAATTACTATGCTATGACTTACAAAGCATATGCGTCCAACAACAATATACTAACATAGTAAAGAGAGGGATTGACATGGGTTTCTAACATCCCCTCCCCCTTAGAAAAAGCTTTGTCCTCAAAGCTTTAGATGTGGAAATTGTAGCTGTATCTGGAGGAGTAGTTCCCACGTAGCATCCTCGGGCTGCATTCCGTGCCATTGAATTAAGACCTCTGTGATAGAGCGAGAGAGAAGCTGACGAGTGCGCTTATTGAGGACAGCCTCCGGCTCCAAAAAGATGGATCCTTCATTATCCAATTCTGGTAAAATAGTTTGGCCTTTGATGTTGGTGCCAAGAACTTTCTTCAGACAAGAGACATGAAATACTGGATGAATGCGGGAAGAAGGTGGAAGTTCCAATTTAGAAGCAACAGACCCAATCTTCTGAAGAATCCTATATGGCCCATAGAAATTTGGGGCGAGCTGATGGCGCCCTTTGAGTTTTAGTGAGGATTGCTTGTAAGGCTGGAGACGAAGAAAAACCATATCACCGGCTTCAAAAGTGCGCTCAGAACGATGCTGATCAGCTTGTTGCTTCATGCGATTTCCTGCCATGTGAAGGTTTTCGCGCAAAATGCGAAGGACCGCGTCAACTGCCTGAACTGGAGAACTGCTGGGGGTGTAAGGAAGAAGAACTGGCGGTGCCTGAACATAAACTGCTTCATATGGAGTCATTTTAGAGGCAGTGCAGTAAGAGGTATTGTACCACCATTCAGCGAGAGGGAGCCACTTTGGCCACTGATGTTGTTGCTCAGAGGAGAAGCAACGAAGATAAGGTTCCAAGCATTTATTGATAATTTCAGTATGACCATCTGTTTGGGGGTGATAACCTGAACGCATCTTCAGTTTGGTGCCAGTGTGGGGAAAGAGTTCTGTCCAAAAATGACTGGTGAAAGTCGCAGCACGATCCGAGACAATGGAAGAAGGAATTCCATGAAGACGAAAGATCTGGTACAGGAAAATTTGAGCAATAGAAGAGGCTGTACAGGGATGGATGAGAACACAAAAATGACGATATTTGGAGAGGCGATGAACCACAACCAAAATCACAGTCTTCCCTCCAGAGTTAGGGAGCCCGTCAATGAAATCCATAGAAATATCTGTCCATATTTGGGGAGGTATGGGCAAGGGCTCGAGCAATCTCGGAGGGTGTTGTTTCACCCTTATTGCGCTGGCAGGTATCACCTTCAACCACCATCGGTTGAATTTTCCTTGTCATGCCCTACCAAAAGAAGTTGCACCGTTCCTGTTCATACATTTTGAGAAAACCAGAGTGCTCCGCTGACGGAGAAGCATGGAGTTCATAGAAGATAGCATGTTGAAGAGTTGTGTTCTGGGGAGGCACTAGACGAGCCTTGTATCGCAGTGAAGCACCATCCCAAGAGTCATGTGGAACAACAGAAGGGTTGTTGGCCAAGCGTTGGATGATGTGAGATAATGAAGAGTCATTGACATAACCTTGCTGAACCGATTGAAACCAATTTGGAACAGGCATAGAAATAGCGGAAAGAGAACCTTGGTCATCAAATGTGCGAGAAAGGGAATCCGTCATAAGATGGTCCGTACCCTTCTTATAAGTGATCTCATAGGCATAACCCATGAGGTTGCTAACCCATTTTTGTTGTGCTGGGGAGGATGCACCCTGTTCTAGGAAATATTTCAGACTCTGGTGATCAGTCTGGATGCAGAAATGAGTCCCTGAGAGGTAGGGTCGCCACTTTTGTACTGCATGCAAAATGGCCATCATTTCCTTCTCATATGTAGAGGCAGCTAAATTATTACCGGAAAGGGCTTCGCGGGTGAATGCAATGGGGTGTTCATCTTGAAGGAGAACAGCACCAAGTCCATTTCCGCAAGCATCACTCTCAATAGTGAAGGGCTTGGAAAAATCGGGCATAGCTAGAACAGGTGCAGTACACATAGCTTGTTGCAGCTTGTCAAGTGCACGCTCAGTAACATCTGTCCATGCAAAAGCATCATTTTTCAACAGCGCAGTTAATGGAGCTGCAAGCTTCCCAGAATCCTTGACAAACTTGCGGTAGTAGCCAGTCAACCCCAAAAAACCACGAAGGCTCTGGAGTGTCTTAGGAGGTGGCCAATTGTTCATGGCAGCGATTTTGGTAGGAGCCACACGAAGCCCTTGTGCTGAGATAATGTGCCCAAGATACTCAACTTCCTTTTGGCCAAAAACACATTTAGACTTTTTGGCATGGAGATGATGATCAGAGAAAAGTTGCATTACAAGAGCCAGATGCTGGAGATGTTTAGCCCATGTTTTACTGTAGATGAGGATATCATCAAAAAATACCAGAATGAATTTCCGCAAATAGGGCCTGATGTTGGGAGGAATGCTACCAGGGAGGAGCTGAATACGATGGTCCTCTGGTCGTGAAGGTGGAAGTCCCACTGGTTCAGCAAAAACACCTGTAAAGCAATCCAGAATTTGTTGGAGATCCAAAAGAGTAGTGGGGGCCACTGAAGGTTGCATTTGTTGAAGGGAATGGAGCTGAGCAATGACACCATGGGAATTCTTCTTAAGGAGTTTTTCTAGGCGATGTGAACTGATGATGCTGAGAGACCCTGGTTGTAATCCCTTCAATGTGTGTTTGTGTCCATCGGGAGAGAACTGCATCCAAAGTTCAGCAAAATCCCATAATATGGGGCCAAGTGTGCGCAGCCATTGAGCTCCCAAAACCACATCACATCCGCCTAAGGTCAAGGAAAACATGTCAGAGCAGAGGTTATAATCGCCCATAGAGATACACACATTACGACACTTCCCTTTGCAAGGTAAGGTACCCCCATTAGCAATCATGACTTCAAAGTTGGAGCAAGGATGGATAAAACAATCAGCTTGTTTGGCGATCCGAGGGTCAATGAAATTATGAGTGTTGCCAGAATCAATGAGTATCGTAAGAGGAAGCTTCTTGAAGTAACCGCGTACCCGCATTGTTTGGGGGGCAGTGACTCCAGCTAAAGCATGGAGGGATATCTCGGGCTGGTCATCCTGAGATGGAGGGTCAGTAGGTGGCTCCTGAGTGTCAACCGGAGCATCCATTACATCGGCAACTTCTTCACCAATTTCAGAGGCAGGGGGGGAATCCACCTCCCAGAGATAGAGCTTTTGTTGGACACATCGATGTCCCCGACTGAATTTCTCATCACAATTATAACAAAGCCCTTTTTCTCTGCGTGCATGCATCTCTGTTTCAGACAAATGCTTGATTGGAGGTGAGCGAGGAGCGGGCAGAATGGGAGGTCGTTGAGAACCCATATTGTGGAAGGGAACAAAAGAGGATTTGGAGTGCTGTTGGGCTGCCATCTTGTCTTCTGCCAACTTAGCCAACCCCAGGGCTTCCATCATTGTGTTGGGACTGAACATTTTGACCTCAGAGCGAATTGCATCCTTTAGACCACTGATAAAACAACTCCGGTAGAAGTCATCAGGTAATCCTTCAGTGTGCTTAGCTAGTTTCTCAAATTCAGTTTGATACTCTTTCACAGTGCCAGTTTGGCGAAGTTTAGTGAGAGCTCCTGTGAAGTCATCAAAAGCACTCGGACCAAATCGGTGCAAAAAGAGCTGGAAAAAAGCAGGACATTTTGACTCTTCATGAGCCTTGATGTACCAACGATACCATTGAAGAGCTTCCTGTTCCAAATGAAAGGAGGCAAGTGGAACTTGGTGGACATCAAAAGTATTATGAAGGCCGAAATACTGTTCTGCATGATAGATCCATCCAGTCGGATCAGTAACATTGAAGCGCGGAAAATCTAGCTTCGGACCGCGAAAAGTGCTGAAAGAAGAGAAACCATTGGTTGATGAAGACTCAGACTATCGCCTGGTGTTCATAGCTAAATGCTAAAGATGGAGATCGAGAAATTTTTCATCCAGTTCCTGGAGTTTGGCTTGGATCGCTGCAAGTGCTTCCTCCATGATTTTTGCGCCTGTGCGGGTGACAACCATAAGTAGGAGATTTTTCAGGAAGGGATCTGCAACGGCGTGGAAGTGATCGGCAACAGGTGGAGCTGCAACGGCACGGAACTAACCGGCAACAGTTCTGGACAGAGGAAATCTGCAATTGTGCAACTGAAAATAGATATGGACCCCAGGTATGTGCGGCTTCCTATCGGTTCAAGGGATTCACTTGGCCACCAATGCTATCTGACGGCTTGCGTATTGGGGCAGTACCCCTCACTCCACGGCTCAGGTAAAACTGATAACTGCTTGGCCACAAACGACAGCTCTTGGTTTACCTCACGAGTGGGAACTAGTCAATCAGGTAGGGTTCGTTGCCCTTTTCGCTGGTAGGTCCTCTCAATGGGCCAGCTACTTCGGGGTTCCTGTGGTACTCCTCACAATGAGTTTTAGGGCTTATGCCCAAGTACTTCCCACAGTTAAGCGGAGAGGGATTATTCCCAGATCCGAACCTGCAAAAAACAATTTGGGCAGAAATTCCACCCAATGTTAAAAAACCGGATCTATATTGCTCAGAATCGCTATTATAACATGTTTTCGGAACTGGAACAACCACTCTGCTTCTACCCATGAAATCAGAATAGAAATCTGGGCACTCGATTAGAATATTTTCGCGCCGCAATTTCCGCGGCCGTCACCGAAATTCTGAAAAATTGTGGATTTTAAATCCGCGATATCTCCACTTTTAGAACTCCAAATGAGATGAATTTTTTTTTGAAACTATGTATTTTTGAAAGAGGAATTCAGATATGCAATCTGTTTCTTCGGATTTTGTGCAAAAAATTTCAGAAATCGATTTGAAAGTCGCCGCCCAAAAAAAAAATTTCCCACGTGTGCCAAGGAAAGTGCTCTGATACTAGATGTGAGGAACCTGCAGCAAACAAGTAATCAAAACACACGATATAGCAGCAGAACTCAGAATCACTTTTATATTAATCGCAAGCCACTTCGAGGGGGCAACCTCCTTTGAGCAAGCTCAATACAAAATAACTTCACGGTGCCTTCCTTGGCCTCAACACACACTTATATACCAAAATAGGCGCCAATACTATGGGTCAAAACCATGGGCCAATATAAACTATGGGTGCCAATACTATGGGTCAAAACGATGGGCCAATATAAACTATGGGTCAACAAATACTACAGGCGGCTTACAAAGCATATGCGCCTCACAACAATAACATAAACTATGGATCAACAATTACTATGGGACGACTTACAAATCATATGCGTCCAACAACAATATACTAACATAGTAAAGAGAGGGATTGACATGGGTTCCTAACAAAATATGGTTTTGAACATTTAAATTACTATCCAAAGTTGACCTTAGTACTTGGTTGGATTTATGAAACCCTAGGAGACATCATTGCTTGTAATGAAAACTTTACATCATCTGGTTTAATAGCACGATTGCCTTCCACATATAATCCTTGCTTATTAACTTTTGACAGTGGTGTGTATGGTACAAGATACGAATTGTTGGTTTGATAACATCTGTTCAAAGGAGTTTTAATATGTAATAATTATCTTAGTCAGATGTGTTCATATTAACACCATCCTATCTGACATTCATATTAAATTCATGAAACTATTTGATTTCGAATATCTTGTAATGATTTCAGATCACATCAATTTGTTTGATGAATACCTGCGGTGGTTTGATGGTGAATTTCTCACGCATAGAAACCAGTCTAGGGTTACTCATTAGATCCTCCAGAAATGCGTGAAGTTTCATAACATGTCTGTGTATTCACGTATCCCTATTCCATCAGTCTTTACAATGCCTTTCAAGCCTCTATCATAGAAAGAACTGATAGTTGAACAGATGGCTCCTGTAAGTCATTTTGAGCTTTTTAATCCTGAAATGTTGGAAGTCGACCCTGAAGTTCTTGCCTTGTTTGAGAAAATTGACTTGAAACTCTTCTTTTTGGGTTTCAGTGGACACAATGAGGAAGTTACCAAACGATTTGCATTATCTTTTGGTGGAAATGTTGCTCAGATAGGTGATTTACAGCTAGTCATAGATGAAGAATTTATTTTGAAAACTACGAAGCTGCCTCGGACTGGTGAATGCTGGTTCAAATGGTCACGAATTGACAAGAAAAAGTTTAAGTAGTTCCTTCTTCCATTGTCAAAGGAAGTTGCACACCTCAAATTCAGTTTTCCTGTAAAATATTTGAGGAATCAATGGCGTGCTCCTTTTGAAGTCATTTCCAGGTATATCTCTTGTGATGGTCAGTATTCAAATATCCAATTATATCATTTGAGAATTTTAATGGCTCTCAAGGGTTTGAAATTAAATATGCCCTACTTTCTACTTCATGGTTTGCATAAAATGGTTGTTATGGTTCAATGTACCATTGGTAATCAAGAGCATAGTCTTTTCCATCATGGCTTGATCAAAATGTTAGTTCAGTATCAGTTAGTTATAGTAGGAAAAACATGGGATAAATTCTTAAAAGAAAATGAGTTCAGGTTAACCCAATTTTGGCCTACCTACTTACCTAAGACACATGCAAAATGAAGAAGATCTTGTGAAGGAGAAGTAAAAGAAGAAACTAATCATATAACTGATCATGAGGGGCTGGATAAGCTTTGTATGATAGTTGAAAATGAGAAATTTTATACTTCGAACCCTCCTAAACAATCCAATAGAGAAAACGAAGTGGGAGAGGGAAGTAAGATGGTTGTTTAGATGCACTCTGCTAAATCAACAGGTAATTTGTATTCTAAGGTATTAGAGGAGAGAGAGAAGCATGAGGTAAAAGGAAAAAATCTAGAAGGTGACAATAAAACTCTTGAACCGAACATGAGAAAATTTGAAACATTAAATCGAAGGTTTACTAGGAGTATGATTAGTCTTTCGGTTCCAAGAACCATTAAACAGAGTAGTTAACCCATCGTTGTTGAAGACAATAGTGATAACGAGGATGAATCTCCTCCTTGTGAAACCCCAATCAATGAATTTGAACAAGAATAGAGTAATAGTCACAATGATGTGGTGGTATCTCATAAGATATTCGTGAAAGATAATTCACCATTACCAGCATAGTCTGAACATGAAGCTCGATTTGATTCATCATTGAATGATGTCTCTAGCAGAAACTTTAAAAGCATCGAAGCAGTCAATCAGGATTTCTAAACAACATAATGCTGATCGATTAAAAAACATTGAAGAAGCTCGTGACAGGTTGAAAACAGAGTCACAACAGCAAAAAAATGAATTGCTTATGTGGGTAGACCGATGGAAACAAATGAAAGCCAAGAAGGACAAATACAAAGTAGAAAATAAATTGTTAGCTGCAACTAATGAGAAATTACTGAAAGATGAAAAAATCCATGAGGAGAAAATCTTGAAACTCAGGGCCAAGTTGTTAGAAGCCAAGAAAGCTATCAAGTTATAGATAGCAATGACTTAGTCTATATTTAGTTATTGTGATTTCAATTTTGACAGGCAATAAAATGTTTTAATTAGCACACCTGAAAAATTGTAGATTTTACAGGTATGCTTACAATTTGTATTATTTTTATTTTATTTTCCTGTTATTATGATTTTAATGAGAAATTAATATTTGTTACAGGTGTACATATTGTTGATATGCTGTAAAGAATGGAGACTATTTTTACTTGTCGTTGGCATTCGCTTGTGCTTCTGGAAGAATTGGATACTAAAGACAGCCACGTCATAGGTCGATTCAACTGGGTAGAAGTTAATACAAGCCAATCATATAATTGACATTATGGTTTAATAGGAGAAAATGTATCTTCCAGGTGCCTTGGTTTAAGAAATTCGATGCAACAGAATAGGGATAGAATTTTTGTCTTTATTATGTAGTGGTTGTTAGAAACTGAAGGGATATTTTTAGAATAGTTGTTACACAAAAACTAAAAGGAGTTACTAGTCTTATTATATAAGCTAGTAATCTTAGTGTAGAGTGTGGGATGGAGTATTAAAAGAAAAGACTTATTATAAATATAATTACAGTGTCTGGTTTTAATTTCTTTACTGAAGTTTTACCTTCGTGGAGGATTGTGACTAGAGTTCTCAAACTAGTATCACTACTTGTTACTATTTTGAAAACTTAATATATATATTTCAATATACTATTTTCTCACCATATATTTTTATGCAATTGTACTTTGATATGATTGTATTTATTAAATGAAATTATACTCTGTTTGCACAATATTGATGTTTGATTGAGAATATTACTGAGTTTTGTTAATTTGATATCTGTATTGATAATTCAGTTTTGGTAATATATATATTTCATATTTATTCTTGATTTCATTTGTATTTTCTACAATGTTTTCATGAATGAATAAAATCCTATTATTCAAATATTCGGTATTGAATATTAGTCAT
>LPNX010432878.1:0-33429 GCA_001517045.1 Pseudotsuga menziesii | reverse complement strand
TTTAATGTTCTGTTGTTGTGCATATTCAACAAAGTGATTTTAGGATAATAATTTAAATATTTTCATTTAAATTATTATTACTTACCTCTTTGTTAAATTCAAATCATTTATTGATAATTGGTTTAGTTTTCCAAGTTGCTCTCAGCTCAGATAGGATAACTAGTTGATTTTTATTTTATTTTATTTTATTTTAATAGCTGTTAAATAGAATTAGGTTAGTTTGATAAAATGTAAAAATCTTTTAGTCAAAATATCTTAAAACAAGAGACTTTCCTTTAGAAAGAACTTTAGGATAAATTAGACTTAGAAAACTAACTCTAGGGTTTATTTTAAACATTAATAAAATTTAGGATAAACTTTTACTGAATTTTTACGTTATCCTTAAGAGGATAAATTCAGTTGGTAGCAGGACCATCCCCTGTGATATTTTTCCATTCCAAACACACCGGGATCTGTTCTAAGAGACTTGTGTGGGATTAATCTCCTTAAGTTGGCCAAGTCAGAAAATCTAGCTAACAGGACCCAAAGGAACGTTAATTGTATCCTTTCTTTCTCACTTGAGGCTCTTCCCTCGAAATATTTAGGGGCTCCTCTAGCGAAAGGGGCTATGAGGAAGGTTTTGTGGAAGGATCTTCTAGAACACATGATGAAGAAACTAACTGGGTGGGTTACCAGGTCGTAACATTTCTCAAGTAGACTGATATTCTTTAAGTCAATCCTCCAGGATATGCCAATCTATTTATACTCAGTATTAGTTGCTCCAAAGGGCATCCTCAAAGAAATTCACAATATTAAACGAGTATTTCTATGGGGAGGTAATAGAGAAGAGTCCAGGATAGCATTTGTAGGATGAGAGAAGGTATGCCAACCAAAGGAGAAGTATGGGTTAGGTATTTTAGTACAACCATATCTGGTTGGACTGTTAAGAGTTGAATCTAACTTTCATGATGAATAATAAAATATGAATAAATTGATAGATTCTTTATTACAATGGATATGGACGCCTTAAATATGGTTTCTCATCAAATGTTGAAGATACATTTATGTTGATAATTATACTTAATAATGAATTACTATTACTAATGGAACTATAACCTAATTATTTACTATTATTGTTTTAACGTTGCCTTCCCCTTAGGAAATATATGTCCTCAAAGCTTGAGTATTTTCCTAATGTCGTCCTTCATTCTGTTTCGATGTCAACATTAGGATCAGACAAGATTTCTTATGTGGATACTTGCACTTCCTTTCCATTGATGATTATGCAGCATATTGTCTAATTGTTCCTACATTTATGGCCTCAGGTCTAGTGATCATCGCATCGACGACATATGTTTTTCTCTTTTTTTCTATTATCAAAGTAACGTTTAGGTGACTTCGACCTATTTTCAATTTCATAGGAATATTATTGAGGTTTGTGGCATTGATGGTCAAGTGACCAATTAGCTTCACGGTACCTACAATGTGTCTCTTTTTCTTTTCGAGAATGGTTATCGCCTCTTGTTTTTATCCCTCCCAATTTGCATTCTGTGGCTTTTTCTTTTTGTCTTTCTAATTATATGTTAGGTATGTCATCCAAATTTATTTCCTTTTGGAGGTATGGTTTAAGACCTCCTAAATAGGTTTTGACTCTTTGTTTGTCAGACAATCCAAATAATCGTCTCGATAAGGATTCCCATTGATTTGTGAATTCATCAATGCTTCTGATCTATTGTAATATGGTAATTTTAAAATTCCATCTTCTCTGATTCCTTGAAACCTATTAAGAAATTCAATTTTGAATAAGTTCTAGGTGTAGGAAAAATTACCTCTCTTCCACCATAAGTACCAATTATAGGAATACCCTTCCATATGCATTGATGCATATTTCACCTTCTCCTCATGAGATTGAATATTGTAAATGTCGAAGTATTCTTCCGCTTTGTTTAGCTAGGCAACACATTGGTCTTCACTTCCATTGTATTTTGACAACTCTATTTTTTCCTTAGGTGGGTGCACTATGTAAGGATGATATTGATTTCGTTTTGCTTTACAATTTGATAGTGGCTCGGATCTATTGGAAAATGCAACTGACATATTTGAATGACTTCATTGTTGGCTATGACTTTTAGCCTTTTCCTTTTTTATTATCTTACTGATAGCATCTATTTTTTTTAATCGTGCCTCCATATCTGGCAGTACTTTTGTTTCCATCTCTTGCTTAAGCCTCGCATTGTTAATATGTATTTCTTTTTGCAATTATTCTTGATTTTCGGAAAGTGCTTCCTCTGTGGAAACATGAAATGAGGCATCTAACATGCCTAGACTACTGACATTGTTTATACTAGGCATTAGTTTTTGTAACACCTCCATTAATGTATTATGGCTTTGTGCCATGGTGCTCAAATTCTGTGTTATCATGTTCATTTTTTCATCCAAGTATTTTTCTCTCTCGTTCATGATGTCCAATTTTTCATCTGGCCTTATTTCGACTACCATAACAATTTCATCTCTGATCTCTTTCTTCAGGACTGTATTCTTATTTTTTTATCTCTTCCTTCAATTTTTTTTGGTTAGCGACGAGGGACTTGATGCCCTTTTCCATTTTTTCCATTTTCTCTTTTAGTTCCTCCATGGTATTGGACCTTGTATGCGAAGGTGTGTACTTTGACGCTATTTTGGCTTGTGAGGGGTGGATTTTTTTTTGAATAATAATAAATATTAATTAATTAATTAATATTCTTATTTTATTTTTATAAACTATATAGTATTTTGGTATATAGTTTTTTCTTAAGTTTAAAAATAAATATAATAATATTATTACTATGATTATATGGGAAAAAGTGGGGTATATGGCAGGCCGTGAGGGTGTGGTGAAGTGGTGGATTTGTGGGGACACACAACAAGTGAGCGTATGAAAGAGAGAGATTGTAGGCATGGCTATGGGTAGAGGTGGAATGTTAGAGCATTGGAATGTGGAGGGATGGTTTTGCAATGGAAAAGGAGTGTGCACATGGGAGTGGGGTGCATGATATGTAGGTAAGGAGGGGGGGATGATGGATAAGGGTGCACGTTAAAGGGGGTGCAATTTGGAGGAAGGGAGGTGGAAATTAGTGCAGGCCGTGGAATGGAGAAGAATGGGTATTTGGGGAGAGAGGAGAAATGCAGGTTTGAGGTGGTTGATTGGAGTGGATGTTGCGTGTAATTGGAGAAGAAACAATGGAGTGGAAGGTAGCGTGGAGTGCTGGTAGGAGGAGGGAGTTGCGAGAGAGAGTTGCAGGCATGCGAGGAGGCTGTGGAGGAGAATGCAAGTTGATGGAAGGAAGCAAAATTAGAAACTGGGGTGGATCGAGCTAAGATTCTCTAAGGAGACTACATTTATGGGAGAGAAGTAGCATGCGAGGGAAGAGAGGTTTCATTTGGGGAGTATAACGATAAGGGATATGGGAGTGTGGAGAGTTGAGGGCCATAGGTAATGGAGTAGTGGGGAGAGTTAGGGAGTCAATGAGTTGATTCCAAGCTCAATACCTTGGAGAGAATCCACTCTGATACCACTTGGTACAACTGTATCCTGTTGGACTATTAAGAGTTGAATCTGACTTTCATGATGAATAATAAAATCTTAGTAGATTGATAGATACCTAGCGCCTACTACTTATCCTTGCTTACAATGGGCGTAGTCCATCAAAATCCATTACAAAGTCTATTGGACTACATTCTAAAGTCTCCTCACTTGATTTCAGAAAATTATGTTTCATGAGCAAACGTTATAGATGAAGTGCACAATAACGC
The DNA here is from genome assembly GCA_001517045.1 of Pseudotsuga menziesii. Lineage (NCBI taxonomy): Eukaryota > Viridiplantae > Streptophyta > Pinopsida > Pinales > Pinaceae > Pseudotsuga > Pseudotsuga menziesii. The sequence goes on along the minus strand of LPNX010432878.1, from coordinate 29,658 downwards.
TAAGATGGTATATAATAACCGGTTTATCTTGTAGATTGCTAGGTTGTTTGAATGTGCTTCCAAGTATGCATATTCCCTTAGCTATGGCAGATCATTGGGTTGTTTGAATGTGTTTCCAAGTATGCATATCCCCTTAGCTATGGAAGATCGCTGGGTTGTTTGAATGTGTTTCCAAGTCTTCATATTCCCTTAGCTGTGGCAGATCGCTGGTTTATTTGAATGTGTTCCAAGTCTGCATATTCCCTTAACAGTGCCCTTAACTAGGGAAGATCTGGATATTCACCTTTCTGGGTTTGAACGAAACAACCCTCTAAGGCACTAATTGAACATAGGTTACAAAAGCCCATTGTTGCATTGTTTATCCATTTTTGTTTTTGTTGGATTGCAGCATAACGATTTATGGATGTTTTGTTTTGTATGCTTGAAGTTATAAACTTTTCATACTTAAATGAGATGATCTGGAGAGAAATCAGATATGCTAACATTAAGGACTGATAAACCACCAAATAAAAAGATATTGTTTATGACGCAGTATGAATGTATACAAGAATTATGTTTGTATATATTATTTCATGTACATTGTTGTGTTTACCTCTATAGAAGATAAAGATGCAGAGGTATAATGTTCTATCAAGAATCTTTATGGATTGAATTCCAGAGAAATACTCCCTGAGTAGGATCCGGTGAGGGTCAATAGAAAATGATGGCAACATGTTGGTTACGGATTGTAACCTTTTAATATAATAAATGTCGTAGGCATGTCACACCTTTTTGGTGGATGTAAACCCAAGGTTGGGGTGAACCACGTACATTTTTGTTTGTCCCCTTTTCATGTGTCTGATTGTTGCTTTTGCGACATTGTTTTATGTGCATGTTATGCTGAATTGCAACTTTGTTGATGGATTCGCTATTGTTATTTTAATGACTTTCGGTCTACATACAGTACTATTTAAATGCCTTCTGATGATAATTTTAAATGCATTATGATGATAATTTTAAATACATTATGATGATAAAAAAACGCTGCCTTTTTCAACCAAGGTAAATAGTGTTATGTGGTTAATTGTATTATGTGATCTTCACCTTATAGCTAAAGGAGTTATGCTTAAACCATTTTGAAAAGAAAAACTTATTATGGTGATGGTCTTTAGATAGAGAATGAGTTTAGTACCTCGCAAGCCCTTTTTTCATGTCAGTCACAGTAAGTGTATGTGTCAATGTGATAGTAGTAACTTGAACATATATTCAAATGATAAGTTCTCCATTAAGGTCTAACACATCGTGTTTAATTAAAATTCATTATGGATCAAAAAGCTTATGAACTTTGAGGATTTTCATTGTAGCACACATGAAAGCCTATTATGTCATGGTACAGGGAAAAACCTTCATCGGAAGTATAAAATTCTAAGCAAAGGCATGTGACAACTATGGTTGTATGTAACTCTTGAGTTTGATCATAATGATGCTTGAATGGTGAGTCCAAAAGAAGATGTTATTGACGGCAATTGGTGGGCTAACAGACACAGTTATTGCTTAGGTATAATTTGTTCTGAACTAATGAGAATTGAGTGTATGTTATTAATGTATGGGTAATTATATGAATAGATGCTAAGGATAAATTCCACTCTTAATGGTTATTTGTTTCAGAGTTGGACCTAATTCAACTTATTATAAAGGAACCATGTGGAAGGAGCATAATTTACTCCATCTTTAGACAAAGTTATTTTTAGTCTTTTTGGGTGATGTTACAGACAGGTCAGCTGCTACACCAAAGTATCCCCGCCATTAAGGAGATTACATAATCATTAGCAGAAAGAAAAAAAATTGTTTTTTCCTTTTTACCCAACTTTCACCCATAAGGGCTTTGAGATGTAAGAGGTATGTTACATTGCCGAGCGCAACTGTTTCCTTTCTCGCTTGTTAAAGTATAGGAAAGGGTGTCTACATCATCTCATTTATCTCCTTTTGTGGACTATGTAGACCATTACATGAAAAGGACCACCTTGGCACATTCAATCCAAGACCGTTCCCTTCTCCATCCTTTTATGCTTTCTCGAGCAGAGGAGCCAAAATTTATGAAAAAGATCACCATGGGTTGTCGTTAAGCTATTTTCCAGCCTTCTCATCAAGAAAATATTACCAAGGAAACTTGGTTTCATTCATGCTCGTAAAAGTATCTAAATGACCTTTCAGTAAGTATAGGTTAAACGTTTTCTGGCCTTACTAGAATACCATCAGCAAAGAAGTCTCTCATCCCCTAAAGGATGGGTGAGTTCTCCTGTGTATACTTTTATCCTTTTTCATGCATAGGAGATTACCAACAAAAAAGAGCCCCCACTAGAGTCTTCTTCATGCTTTCAGACTCTCTAAAATTGGAAGCACCATTGAGTATTTACTTTCTCAAGCTTGCCAAAAATCCATGATATTGTACCACAACAGTGTCTTTAGAAACCACCCCATAGATAACATTTTAGTAGCATTCCCACTTTGGGTTGCCTTTGTTTAGAGTACTCTGCGATGTGTCTTCCTTGGATCCCATCAATATCAAAAGTGTCTACCTCCCCCATGAATTTCCCATCTACAGTTACATTCCCGACATTACAGCTATGATCCCTTTCCCATGAGTCAGTTTCATTTGTTACCTAGTCTTCCCTACCATCATACTCTGAACAGAGGAAGTTTGAGTCTAGTACACTCCCTCTTCCCTTGTTCAACTCCTTCCTCCCCCCCCATTCAATGGGTCAGTCCTCACATTTTCTCACATCTTTCGATTATCTCCCTTGCACTGCTGGTAAAGGAAACACCATTTCCTTGACCAAGGGCAGGTCTCCCTCTGTCGATGAAAACACATGTATTCCATAGGATAGACCTAGAGGTCCCTATATACTGGTTTCATTAACCTCATTGATGAGTTCCTTGGACCACTTGAGAGGAGTCCTTAGTGCCTCTTGGGATGGTTGTTTCTCACCTGCTTGACTCTAGCTACATCATCGCACCATTGAGATTTGTACAAGGTATTGGTCCGAGCAGTATTTGGTCGAAGACCTCAGATGTCACCTGACTCTACCACATTGTTGAGTCTATTTGAGGGATTCCAACAGGGTCATGTCCCTTGTGATTTCTGGGTTGCGTTGGTAACAGTGTTCAGAAGCCCTAGCAATGCTTCTATATAGATTTATGATTGATGTAGCATACTTGTATCACAGAGACTCTGACTCTCTGTTAGTAAACTATGTACCGTTCCAGATCCAGCATACCATCAATCATGAAGATATAGAATTCCATGAGAATTTCATGGGTCCAATGTAGCAGTTCTTCATATCAGTATTGTATTCAGCCTCTCATTGAGGAAACCACTATTGTAACAACAGTTGTTCATGATCGACTCTTGTATTATAGAGCTTAGATCACATTATTCTTTTGACATCTTTATGAGCATGGGGATGCCTGCCTCGTCCATATACATGTCACACATTATTTGTATCTCACCAATTGATGGGACCCATATTAATACAAAAACCAAAAGCCACCATGCCCTAGCCCAAGAAGCACAACCTCTCCCTAAGAAAATCCTATGATGTCCATCAGCCATACAATGAGCTCCTGTCCTCACACATCAGGGGGAAATATGTTAACCCAAAAAATGCCTCAGTAAGCTCTACATGACCTACACCACCCAAGGACATTCATGCACGACCCCCATTTGACCCCCACACCCTCAAAAAGGCTTAAAAATGTGAAAAAGGGCTTAAACCCCCCTAAAAAGAGCCAAACTAGCTCCCATAGGGGATAAAGCCTCCAAAAGGGGGATAAAACCCCTCAAAGAATATTAAAACCCCCAAAGGAGATAAATATTGGGTGAAAGAGGCTAAAGGTCCAAAAGGGGGGCTAAATCCCCAACCAGGGGCTTAAAACCCTAAAAATCTTGAGAAAAAGTATAAATACAAGGGTGGGGGTTACTCTCAAATCAATTCTCATCTCCCTATTGTTATGCTACCCATGTGAGTGCCTTGAGACCCTTTTACTCTCAAGTCATTCACCCTCCCTCTCTTCCATTACTCCATTAAGACATAGCTCCCCATCCATTGAGAGGTGCTCTTCCAAGCTAGGGCATGGTGGCCCATTCCAACTAGAGAAGGTATACTTGTCTTTTCATGTTTTAGCTTTGTTATATTGTAGTTTTCCAACATTATTTGTTTGCAGGTTTGTTTTTTAACATTTGATTGAAGGTTTCCATTGATTACTTGCAGGTTCTCTTGTTTTCTAATAGTTTGATGTAGGGTTATGGAGCTTAGCCCTAACCTTGTGTGCAGGGGTTTTTCATTTCATTTTCTATTTACTTCTTTCTATTTTTCCATTCTCACAGGAATCCTACCTTTTCGTCCTATAGACGGAAGGGAGCCGTTCCTACCTGTAGCAAGGGTGAAAGCTCTACTACAGGAAGGGGCCCTTGAACCACCGGGCATTCTTAAATATAAACCTTCTTCTATCAAATAATAGTTTCCGTTGTTTTTCACAACTTCCAAATCTTCCTATGACATACAATTAAATTCGACCAAGAAAATTAATGTATACAATGGCATGATGAAGTTCTCACAAATCTCCTTTTAATGGCTATACTATTTGTGAGCCCAGAATAATTTATAGGCAGCATACACAGGGGCCCTGCCTTTATACCATTAGCACTTCAATGCTGGGAATGGTTGAGTACATAAAATGCAATCAATCAATATCAAATTCATATAAAATTCTGTCTTCTTCTGGGACACTCCTCCCAATGTTGCACTTATACAAGCTGGCAAGCTGTTGGACACTATATTTTCCCAATTAAAAATATTACCTTGGGTAGCAACAAAGAATATCACCTGTACCCAACTTTATTTTGTTTAAGAATATTAGCCCTCTTGAAAATTTTGTTTAGCATCAAAGAAATGAACCTGTATGGAGTGCGGAGGGTTGATGTCTCGTACTCTCCAGAAGGCTTTGTGCGGAATTTTTTACTTGGGATCATCATCTTCTTAACTGTTTCCACCATATCTAGATTGAGCTCCTTTAACAAAATTTCATTCAATTAGGTTTGTGGTGTTGGTAAATTATAAGCCATAGACACATAGGCTAGTCTATATGCAGCATAACTCTTCCTTTCGGTGTTGGCCAGTATCATCCTTGTTACATCCGCCCTAGCCCGAATCCAACCTATCACCTCTGAACATGGGAAAAGTTCAGGCCTGGTAGCCACTTTCATAATGGTTGATCTCTCAATATTTGCATATATAGGCATATCTTCAAATTGAGCTTCTGGGACGCTCTGGTTCGAAATCATTCTGTATACCTCTCCCCATTTATACTTTGGCTCAAACCCAGTAGTGGCTTTAGTATCTTCATAAATAAACTCAACTTTGGTTACTATCTCTACTTCTGGTTCCTCCTCAGCTGCTTGGGCCTTCTTCTTCTGCCTTTGTGGCATATTGTTGTGCTGATAATTAGCCTGTAACAATCATGCAACATGATTTTAGTCTATTTACTCTTAGCAAGCTATGTATTGCAAACAACAATAAAATAATCAGAATATTACCATCCCATCAATATACATGTTGAATAGTTTCTTTTATCAAATAAATAGGCTTTAGTACGAGAACCAACAAGAAGAAACCGGTAAAACCTATCTGCCCTAGCTTGTGAAAACCTTTGTTAGGGAAAACTCTAGATATTCACAACCACCTTGATCCTTTGCTTAAAAAACTTGAATGAGGAAAAAGCACAAATCCTGAAACTATAGAGCGCTTAAAAAACCCCCAAAACCCTTCATCATCTATTCACCCCTCCTACATCCCATGGGAATACATCATCTCTTCAGACATGGCTACGTATACTAGGGTTTAAAACAACACAAGAATAAAAGAGGCAATGCAGACAGAGAAACGCTCAGCTGCACCTTGCCCTTACTTCCCAAACAAATTTCAAAGGTACACTCATGGACGCTTAGAGACTAAGCAAAAAAAATAATCGATGAAATGAAAAGACATTCACAAATAAGCAGGTTGAACCTTAAGTAAAGAGAAATCCACCGTTGTTCAAAACAAAACAAAAAACCGCAGAAAAATACATAACCTCATCACAACATGTGATAAAAAAAAACAATAATGCTGGGCATATAAAAAAATGAGCGAATCCTACCTAGATACAATGTGGTGGGAGACTTGGACAAGAAACAACCTCTGCTGGAGAAAGATTTGTACAGGCGAATAAAAAATTGCACAGATTCCACTAGATAACCCTCACTGTGATAATGACACCTCATCCCAAATCTATGGATTTATAAGCCCGACCGTACGAGTAATCAATTAAAATTGGAAGGAAAGAAAAGCTAACCCATAGTTGGAGGGATAACCTTGTGAAAATCCGCAGTATCAGTTCGACTCAGCTCTTTCCACCTGGTACATCAAATGGGAGAACCACATCGAAATATGGAAATAATAACCTATCTTGGTATCAACGAGGAAATCGTGAGGTCGTGAATTTCTTCGATACTAGACCTTCACAACGTTGGCCAATGAAACCACTAAACTTCTGTCTCACTCCCATATACATAGCCGACGACGAGATCACTTCACCGACTTAATTGAATATCGGAAAAATATAGGCAAACAAAGACCCGACTAATCGAAGATGCTTTAGAATAGACTTCCGGAAAATCAGCAGACTACCTCCGAGACCATAGATGAAACAACATCTGATACAATGGATAAAACTCTAGAAGACTCCCGATGGGCGTACCGGAACAGTAGTCAACTGTGCATCCGATGCATCGGAAATCTAGTCGACTAGGCATCTGATACAAATAGAAAAAAAACTCAATTTTTTCAAAACAATAAGCCACGGGTAAAGTTTGGTAAAATCATGGAAATCCTTAAACTGTCTAAACACTAAAAGAAAAAGGAGGGACCCTAAAAATAATTTTTTTGGGGAAAAATAGTTGCAGCTGCAACAAAGTGATATCATGAGTTGATCATAATTTGTTATATTTTAATCATATTAAACATTTTGATTTATCTATATCTCATGTCATGTTTATTTCGATCATCTTTTACTCAATATTTATATGTCTTTGAGCAATCTTTAAATCTTGAACTATTTATCATGAGCACCTTGTTCTTTTTGCAATGATATTTCTATTCTTATGATTGCAGAGGTTATCTTGTTCATACTTGTCTCTAACGTTCCTATATGGAAGCATTAACATTTTCAAGGCAGTCATCTCTTACATATTAACCTCATACTAATAATAAATGCACCTTAGTATGCTTCAGATTAGTTGCTTGATGACTAAATTTTCATATATTTAAGTGAAATATTTGGCTCACTATTTATATGTTGTGGCTGACACTTAATGTGTAAAAGTAACTTCATTTTCATTAATGAGCAATTTAATATTTTATTTGATCATATTATGTTTCCATTCCTTATATCATGTTTGCTAACCTTTGGTATATAAGCATTTTTATTTCTGTATGAGCAATTTTGTTTTATGATCTTTATATGCTTTAATCTTAAAAGTTCGTGTGCAGATAAGTTCTCTGTTTAGGCTTTCACCTTATTCCAGAAGTAATGAAGCACCATATTCTACTATTAAAGTCATGATGTTCATATGTATGATATCATTTTCGATGTATAGACCATTGGCGTCTTGTTTCTTCAATGTTTGAGGTCTTCTACAGATATTTATATTGCACCTTTTTTGGAAGAATGTCTGTTATCTGAAGTGTATTGGTCATCTTCATTTTTTGTACATTTTTGTGGTGTTCTTAGCCACATGTTCTATTGTATCGGTCATCAGAAGGTATTTTCTCATTGGTGTGGATGTTATATTAGAGTTCTTCAGTTATCATGTATGGTCTTCTCACATGTTCTAGGCATTTTAATGTTGGGTCTTTCATTGTACAACCTGGTTCATGTGCACTTTCATGATTTAGTGAGAAGTGATTGTTCATCATCAAATTCCATCAACCGAAGTGTTCTTCTTTTTTAGCTTTGGTTATTCTAGAAGTTGTCATCAAGGGGGAGCAGTAATGACTCATTCCTTCCTTAGTGTTAGTGTGGGCCCTTCTCCCAGCTATTTTTAAGGGAGAGTGTTGGAATATGTTACATCCATGGGAAGGTAGTCTTCTATTATCTCCAAAATGTCTTCTCCAATCTTACAAGAGAGCAAAGCACAAATACCCCAAAGAATATAGATGATGTACAATAGTGTCACAATAGTACCACTACTACATCAAGAATACATGACTTGTAGAGACTGCCTTGATCGTATTATATACTAAGAGATGAGGAGGAATTACTCTCACATATTGCATGTAGGATAATATAATTCTCTAAAATAACATCTCTGTTGGAGCTGCAACTATTTCCCAAAATTTTTAAAATTTTAGGGCCCACCTTTTAATTTACTTCTCTCAGATTTGGCCTAGAATTGATCGGTTTCCCTAAATATGCCCTAGAAGTTCATTTTCTTTGCTCAAAACTTAATCCTTTTATTGGAATCATAGTCAACCATGTTTCTGTGGTTGCGGAAGTTGAATGATCTAGTCTATCGAAGGTACTGTCGTCTTCCTCTCCGATATCACAAATGCTTTTGTATTATTTTTGTTTGATTTCCAAACTTTCATTTTGACTGCCGGTGACTTTGTTTGTTTTATCACTATCGGAATGGTATACGAATTTGAACCAGAGTACTAGTCCTCTACACTGCCGAAATTTTGGAAGGCAGATGATGAATGTTCCGAAATATAGTGATTTCCCTCGTTGATGCCAAGCATGCTATGGAGTCTTTCATTTTATTTTTAGAGCTTAACATTTTGATTTTTCGATGACCTTTTATCACTGTCTAGAGTCAGTTGATGAATGAACTGGAGCATTTGTTTGTTTCTCACTGATGCCTTAAAGATTAGGTGTTTCGATTGCCGATACGCGTGATGATAGTGTTTGGCACTGCCGACACTACAGAGAATGTTTAGGTTTGAAGCTACGACACTTAGTGCTTAGAGATTTCGATGCCAATAGCCTTAAAGTCTCGTGGACCCATAGTTGTTTTTACACCCGCTGCTGCGGCTACCGATCGGTTTTCCCTCCCGAATGACTTAGTGCTTAGTGGTGCTGATGCCGAAAGAATTAATATTTTTGCGGGTTCGTAATTGGTTCTGTATCCACCATTACTGCTGTGACTTGAACTATCCTTCCCATGATTAGAGAGTTTAACTACCGATAGGATTTTCCTATCGAATTTTTCCTACCGAAAGTTCTATATATACGAGGGGAGTATTGTTTTATCCTTTATCCGTATTGTAACTTTTGTTTTCCTCCAGTCCTTGTCGATTGAACTGTTTGACGTGTGCAGCTGTCCTAACTCAACTCGTTAGTGTGCTACCGTGGATATTTTTGGGTCATCTCGTTGACTGCACTGCATTTTCCAGGTAGGAAAACCATGTCCTTGTTGTTTGGTTTTTATTGGTCAATTGGAACTGTGTTTTGTTTTTCCCTCGTTAGGTTTTCTTGGTTAGGTGGTGCATGATTTAGGTTTTGTCAGCTTTAAGAATGTTTGTCTCTGTGGTATGCATTTTTTTTTGTATTTTATGGTGAAGAATTAACTGTTTTTAGTTTTCTTCAGCGAGGGTTTTTGAGGCTGCGTATTTGACTGGTCCGTTATGTATGCTTTTTCTCCATCGCGAAAGAATCGGGCACAGTGGAGACAAGCATTACGATGTTTGCACCACCCATTATTTGGTTGTCCATCGCCATATAGAAGGGTTTTAACCTTTTTATGTGCATTTACCTTATTTCATGGGACGACGGGGGTTTTCCATGTTTTGGTCGGGTTGGGGTTTTTTCGACATGAAGCACTGACTAGGGTCTAATGTTTTGAATTTTGTGAAGACTAGCAGTAGGGATAGCATGATTCATATTGTTGTGTGATATCAAATTAGTTCAAGTACGGCCCAGATTAAGATAGAGAGTTGTTTTCTCTCAGGGTTGTGAAATTTGTTACAAACACTGGACCTGCAAAATTTTCTTTCGCCTTGTCATTTTTTTTCATGCATTAAATATTTTGTATAGTTCATTTTTCAGAATGCATATGGAAGAGGTAAATAAATTGATACAGTTTTTTGTTTTTTACCCTTGCTAAAATCTTAATGGGTCTAAGAACATGCTATGTTTGTGACAGGGTGATTGTTGCAAAGAAAATATGTCCAAAGAAAAAAAAGGCTCCTGTTGTTGAAGGAGAACCTGAGGTTGAGATCATCACCAAGGTTGAATATATATATGAAGATACCAAATCTACCACCGAGGTAGAACCAAACTATAAATGGGGAGAAATATATAGGATGATTTCCAATCAGAACGTACATGATGCAAGATTCGAAGAGCTAATCATTTATGCAAACATTGAGAAATCGTCTCTCATGAAAGTAGCGACAAGACCTGAGTTGTTCCCGTGTTCAGAGGTGATAAGCTGCATTCTGACTAGGGCAGATGTGACTATGATGATTGTCGAAAATATTTCTAAGAAAGGCTATGCTGCATATAGCCCTAGATATGTCTCTATGGCATATCATCTACCTCCTGCCCAGATTTACTTGATAGAAAGCTGGTTGAAAGAGATAGCTATGGATATAGTAGAAACAGTTCAAAGAATGATGATACTAGGGAAAAACTTTCGAACCAGGGCTTCAGAAGAGTATGATACATCTACTCTCCAGACTCCCTATAGATTCATTGCACTAATGCTGAATAGGAATTTTGGTAGAGCTCACAGAAAAATCTTCAAGATAGGATGGATACCAATTATCTTCTATGTGGCTACTCAAGGGACCGTTTTCAATTGGTAAAACATAGTGTCAAATAGCCTCTCGGCATGCATATCCTTAGCTATGGGAGGGTTGTCACAGAAGAAATCAGAGTTCTACATGAGCTCTAACTTAATTGACTATATACTGTGTACCCAGTCTTTTCCAACCTTGAGATGTAATTGGGATAGGGACAGGACCCTAGTGTACACAGCATATAGTTTGTTTTGGGCCCACAAATATTATAGCTATTACAGGGAAATATGTGAACACTTCATCATGCCTTTGTATACCCTAATTTTCCTGACTGAATGCAGTTGCATATCTGAAGAAGCATTCAAAGTCATCGAGGAATATAGAGACTATTATTTGACTGAGGAAGGATTGTATATAAGAATGTATGGGGGTTCCAGAGCACCTTCTCTACTCCCTAAGTATTCCACTGACTATGTGCTACACAAAGAGACGGTTAGGTAGGTATATATTGATGGTGTGGGAAGTTTCATGTTTGAACATAAAAAGGGAGCATATACTGCAATACCTTTTTGTCTTGGAAGTTATAAGTTTTCAAAGGTAAAACAGACTGTAGAATTTGTGCAGGTGCTGGAGCATTTCCATTTTGGTGAAATGAATTTTCACATGTATGACTTCTAGAATAAGGTAGCAGATCACTGTAAGGAGGCAAGGATCCATTGTGAATATACCAAATTTTGGGACAAGGACGAGGAAACATTCAGAAGGGAAATGAACATAACCGGCCTAAAAAAGAGGTTCAAGCAGAAAATAGATACTATGGGCGGAAAGGGAAAAACTTCAGAGAAGACTAAGACATTAGAAGAAGAAGAGGCCAAAAAGAGAGAAGAAGATGCTAGAAGGCTAGCACAGGAGGCGGATATTTGGCTAAAGAATGAAGAAGAAAAAAGAAACCGATCTTTAGAGGAAGCAACAAGGAAGGAAGAGGTAGAGTGAAAGAGAAACGAAGAAGCAGAGATCAAGAAAATACAGGAAGAAGGTGAAGGTCTGAGATTAACAGGATCTCAAAAAGACCAACAGACTACTGAGCAAGTAGATACACAGGGGGGAAAGAATCACATAGATCAAGGACACAAACAATCTAATCCTGATCCCTAGGAGCCTGTTGCAGCTTCTGGTAGTACACTAGGGAAAGCTTTGTTTTCTGGAATGAATTTGATCCCTTTAATTCCTATAGAAGGAGAGAAGCTCCCTGACTTCAGTACTATTTTCTATGATAAGGAGAAGAAAAGGATTGTAAAACGAACCGAGAAAAAGGTTGAAACTGGGGCACAGCCAGGAAAGATGATAACGGATAAAACCTTGGTGCATGGAATGGATGAAGATCCAATATTGATAGACATAGCTGGGGTGGCATTAACCCAATCAACTGAAGATAACGTAGATAGGCTTATGACAGACCTCGCATAGTCAAGAAAAAATGCAACACCATTAAAAGAAAAGTTAAAGAAGGAGAGGGATGAGGGTTAGAGGTTGAAAAGGAAATATGAGGACATGATGAATGAAGTGAGGACTTTAAGAATAGAAGTCCAGACTCTACAGGTAGATAAGGAGGCTTTAGAGGTTTCTTCAGAGAAAACAAAAAAGAATGCTCAGGACAGCTTAGCTGAATGACAAAGGCTGCAGCTAGAGCATGAAGTGTTCAAAATTGAGAAAGATGACCTTCAGGTATCCTATACAACTCTAAGTGCAGAGAAGGACCGGTTACAAAGAAAAATTACTGAGTTAGAAGTAGAGAAGGCCACCACAGAGGAAAGAGAGAAGTAATATCAAATGCAGGTGGCAACCCTAGAAGAACATAATACTTCATTGACAGCATCACTGAAAGATGCTATGGAATAGAAGATAGACTTCCAGCCTTTAAATGAACATGTTCTAACTTAGAGAAGGAAGATCCACCAATTAGAAATGTGCATTGAGGAAGAAAGGTGTAAGATTTTACAAATAGATAGCAGATTAGAAGAAATTTTCGACACTACATATTTTTTGGATAGATCTCAAGAGATTTTGCAGATTCTAATGGGAAGAATGGTGTGGATAGAAATAAATAAGGAATCTCCTGCGGAGCTACCAGTTAAATACCAATAGAGCTTAAAGCAGGAATATGATTTATTGGATTTTGCAATCAATATTGCAGAAGAATTCAAGAAAACTGTAAATAAAACAAAGAGAGCATGTACCGAATACTATAGGAGAGTGCTTGCTACATATAATAGATGCCATATTTCTGCAGAGAAAAGATTGGATGCGATACTAGAACATAAATTGTTTATAGAACATCTACAGAACAAATATCACGAAGACGAGCAAGAGATCCAAAAAGTAAAAGATCTAGATGAACAAACTTTAAAGAATGTAGTGGCACATGCAGCTTTAAGTATACACCTACTAGAGAATCAGCTGCGTCTGAGTCCTGCAAGGGTAGAAGGAGTGAAGAACCAGTCTGCTAAGTATGAGATAAATATCCATTTTCTTGAACCCTACAGATTTGAAGGCATAGCAACAGAGGCTCAGGCATGGAAAAAGTTCATCAACAACCAAGTTGGCCCCTCTTCATAAAGTGTTTTAAAAAAGAAATTTTTTATTATTTAAAATGTAATATATTGTATTAATTATGAGCACATACCACAAGAAAAAATTTTCAAACTGAAAGGTTGGGGAATCCCAAAAGTCATTGAGGGGTAGCCCAAAGGTTTTTCTTTTTGTATAAATATAGGAGAGTTAGATGTAGAAAAGGACTTCTTTCCCAAACTATTTTTGAGAGTATATTGTAAGAAGAACTATTTCCTTTTACAATAAAGAGTTACAAGTTTTTGCTAAAGAAATTTTGGTGGAATGTTTTAAATGTTTTGCTATGGAAGAGTTGAATGTGAACTATTTCATTTTCAGCTTATTTCCATTAACTATTAGATCATTCTAACTCATTTAATTTATTTTCATGTTAGGAATGTGCCCTAGTTTATTTTGTGAAATTTCCACTGTGAGTAATGAAGGTTGTAATTAACAATAAGCTATCTTGTTGTTCATATCTCTATTAATGTTCATGTGTTCTGAAACAAATAATAGTTATCTGTGATTTTTCCTAATACATGCGCTGAAATACATTACTCACCATTAAATGGCAATTATTCTCCCTAGGGATAAGTTAGTTAGTTAGTTATAGTTAGTTTCTTGTTATTTGTGATTTAGATACGAGAGAGGTAAGATGAGAGGTAAGAACCTGCGCTTCACATTGTGACCTCCTCGTTATCTCTATCTTTTGCGTTTTAGATAGGCACTTGAACATCATACCTTAAACACAAAAAAACTAAAAATATACACGGTGGATCGGGATGTAACCGGTAAAACATTTTAATTTGTTACTTAGCCTACAGTAGTCGGATCATGAACCAGACAGATCTCCCATACCAAACAGTAACGAGCTAGTTGGGAACGTTTATTGGAGAGAATCCCTAACTATTGTTACCTACGATTTTCCAAGAACCAACAATTTTTGGTGCTAGAAGGAGGGCCACCAGTGCATGGCTGGCCGAGGAAGCTCGCTTCCTCAATATCACTCCACTGATGACAATTTTGAAAGTAGTTTGTTTCACAAACCCACTCTTGAAGATAAATAGAAAGGGTATATGTATCTTGTCGATAACGAAGTGGTTGATGATTTAAGAAGAATCACCAGAGCATATGTGAAAAAAATTGGAGGATTACCTATCATTTATGTCCTACCTAGAAGAGAGTATCAGAAGAAAGATCGCCCTCAGTTAGAAGATTCAGTGTTGGTAGAAGATCTTGAAGAACTGGTAGAAGCAGCCTTACAAGAAGTTGACCAACCCTTGAATAAATTGGATCCAAGTTCACCTTATTGTTCATATTTATAGACCCCTGTTTAGTCACAACCTCATTCTCCATTCAGAATCATGGCTAATGTAAATGCAAACCAACCACCTTCAGAGCCTGCTTGGAGGGCTAGGTCGCCTTTAAATCTAACACCTCCCTTGCATGATTTTCCTCAATATTTTGACAAGATATTGCCTAAATTTGAACCAAGTGAAGGAATTTTGGTAGATGATAATTTACAGAGTTTTTACTTGGTTGTAGAAGGACTACGAGCTGGAGAGCATGAAGATGTACTGTGTAGATTGTTTCCCCACACCATGAAAGGAAAAGCAGCCTCATGATATTTTGCACTTCGTGCAAATTCAATCACAGATTGGAACAAATTTTAGAGAATGTTTAGAAGTAAATATGCAGTTCAGAAAACTCATGCAACTTTAATGAAAGGGTTATGTGCTCTAAAGAAATAAAGGAAAGAACGAGTGCATAATTTCACTGAAATATTTTCTGCTTACCTAAACAATTTTACTGCTGTTGATAAGCCATATGAAAATGATCTAATAGAATACTATACCTCAGCCCTTGGGCCTAATCTAGCCATGTTTGCCGAGAGATCAGTGAGACCTACATTAACAGAAAATTACGAAGAAGCTGAGAAGGTGGAGGCCGAGATGGAAATTATAGAAAACTACCCTGTGCAGTCGAAAGAAAAGACTTTTGAAAGTAATAAAAGGTTATTACTGACTAAGCCTAAGGATGAACTATCATAGGATTTCAAAGGGATGTTGAAGATGATGCAAAAGTTATCCAACAGAGTGATAGATTGAGACAAGGAAAAAGAGGCTCACAAATCATATAATCCTTATTATAAGAAAAGGGAAGACAATAGTCAACCTAAACCTCCTCCACACAGTCCTGCATTGAATGAATTTAACTGATGTAGGCATGGACAATTTTTGTACCTTTCATCAACAGCCTCATTCTGAGAAGAATTCCCCCCAATGGATAAATTCTATGCCATTGGTAATGAATCAATTATTGGATTCCAAACTGACAAAAGCCAGTAAGGAGGAATAAAAAGATAATCAATCTACAGAAAAACAAGAGCAAGATACTTTATTTTTATGGGAATGTGTCTCAATGTTTTATATATAAGAAGAGGATGCTCTGAAACAGGAGGAAGCATCAGAAACCGATGTGACAACAAGAAGTCAGAGTTTGTTAAAAGAAGATAAGTCAATACTTCCTAAGATTAAGAAACTTCAAGAAAATATGAAGAAGATACAGAAGAACACTGAAACTGTTAAAGAACCTAATTTTACCATTTCAAACCAAGATCAGAAGGAAATTAACACACCTCTTAAGCCTATTGAAGATAAGATTGATAATGTCAAGAAGAATCTCAAAGAACATGAGACGGGGTATGATATTGTGGAGGACATTAAAAAGGCTAAAGCAAATATCTCATTGTTTGAAATGTGTAATTTACCTTAGCAAAAAGAGAAACTTTTAAAAGCAATTGAGGTACAAGAAGAAGAGCTTCCCACTAACAACCAACCTAAAGAATAAATTGGTGAGGCAAGTGTGGGAGGTAAGTCTAAGTATAAAACCCCAACATTTCTCTTAACTTTTGAGATTTTCAACTATAATGTGCACAACTATTTAGTGGATTCAGGAGAATCATTCAATGTTATGCCACTTTCAGTCTACAAGAAAATCAATGGACAACCTAAACCATCTACTTGGCAAGTTGTTCAATTAGACAAGACAGCTATGAAATTAATAGGGGAAATGGAAGATGTTTTGATTCGCTTATCCATAGATGAGAGGGTATGTCAGTACATTGACATTGTAGTAGAAGACATACCAGATGCTTATGGACCGGTTTAGAGTCGATACTGGTTGGCAAGGCTAGATGGATACTTTGCATTAGATTGGTCACATTTATGGTTGCCTCATAAGGGAAGTCCCAATCAAACAAAATTATAAAGAGAACCTCAAATGAAATACAATGTTACTCAGTTAGAGGGAAAAAATGAACTAGTGAACTCTGTGTTGGGAAATTATTTCATTGAATTAGAACCAGGAAATTACCAAGCTGAAGAAGCCAGCATTATACCTGATACCCATCCCAATCTCCTTCGATTTTCATGGGATTATGAGATTGATTGTAATATAGTAGATCTAGTTTCATATGTAGTCTGTAATTCAAATTCAATAGGGGTAGATAGTTTTTGGGCTCTTTATTTTGATGGTTCTAAAAAATTGGAAGGATCAGGAGCTGGCTGTGTCTTGATTGATCCAAGAAAAAATAAAAATTTTCTTTCTTGTAGATTAGAATTTGAATGCACCAATAACACAACCAAGTACGAAGCATTAGTTCAAGGACTTAAAAAGGAAATAGAACTGAAAGTAAAAAATATGAAAGTATATGGAGATTCTGAAATTATTGTTAAGAAAATTTGAAATAAGATACATTGTATTTCACCACATTTGAAAGCTTATCAAAATGAAGTTTGGGATTTCCTTATAATTTTTCATACATTCAATATTGTGTCCATTCCTAGATTAAAGAATGCAGCAGCTGATTTACTAGCTACCTCAGCTGCAAGGCTAGTACCTTCCAATAATAGATGCTATATTGAATTACTTTTCAGGCCTTTTTTTCTGGATATGATCACAAATCTATGGGTTTTTGACGATGATCAGAAAATTTTGGAATGTTTGATGAATGATGAGACTTTTAAAGGAGCAATAATAGATGATGAAGAACATCAAGCAGAATTAAAATTTGGGAACTTTATTCCTAAGGGAGTCAAGACCTTGGAACGGATGTTTGACTTAGACAACAAGTTTAGAAAGCTAGCGAATGTCAAGGATCATAGCTCGTCCTTACAATTTGATCTAATAAATTTGGGGACTGAAGCTAAACCCAAATATGTAAATGTGGGGAAGTGTTGTTCTTTGGGCGAAAGAAGTAAGTTCATTAGTCTGTTCAGATAGTACAAAAACATGTTTTCTTAGACATATGAAAAGATTAAAACTTATGACACAAAGACCATACAACATGTAATCCTAATTAAATTTGAAATCAAGCCTTACCAACAGCCTTTGAGGAATATGTATACAAAGATGGAACCTTTAATTCAAAGTGAAGTAAAACAATTGTTGGATGCTAAAATCATATTCAAAGTTAGACATTCAGAATGGGTGTCTAACTTGGTGCCAGTAAGGAAAAATTCAGGAGAAATCAGGCTCTATGTAGATTTCAGAAACCTAAATCGTGCATCAGATAAATATAACTATCCGGTCCCACCCATGGAACAGATGTTACAGATGGTTTCAGGTTCTGAATTGTTTTCATTATTAAATGGATTCTTTGGTTATAATCAAGTATTAGTAGCTGAAAAAGACAGACTTAAAACCACATTCAAAACCAAGTGGGGAACTTTTGCGTATAGGAGAATGCCCTTTGGACTTATTAATGCTGGAGCTACTTTCCAGAGGTTCATGGATATATCTTTCCATGTTTTGATAGTCCGTAGTGTTGTGGTTTATCTAGACGATGTCACAATATTTTTGAAAAAGAGAGAGGAACATGCATTTCATATGAAACAAATTTTCGAGCGTTGTCGGAAATATGGTATTTCACTAAATCCTAAGAAATGGGTGTTTGTAGTCATAGAAGGAAAGTTACTGGTTCTTGTTGTTTCTAAGAAAGGGATCTCTATAGACCCAGAAAGGATTAAAGCCATAGAACATATCCATTTTCCCCATAATAAAAAGGGCATGCAATCATTTATGGGGACAATCAATTTTGTGCGGAGGTTTGTACCAGATTTTCCTCAAATTGTCAAACCTTTGCAGAAAATGGTTAAACAAAGTGTATAATTTAGATGGAATGATGTGGAGAAGAATGCATTCAGTAAGATAAAGACATCTATTGCTCATGCACCATCACTCAAAAGTATGAATTTCGGAAAATATTTTATTCTGTACACTTTTGCGTCCGATGATTCATTGGAAGCGGTGCTTACACAAAAGGAAGATGGGGGAGATGAGTACCACATATAATTTATTAGCACTAGTCTACAGGGAGCTGAATTGAATTATCCAACAGTTGATAAACAAGCTTATGCAGTTTTTAAGGTGGTAAAACAATTCAGGCCATATATACTTAAGAATCGCACTAAGGTAATAGTTCCACACCCAGCTATAAAATCTCTTTTTGTACAAAAGGAATTAGGAGAAAGAAGAGGCAACTGGGTGACTGCCTTACAAGAATATGATCTTGAGTTCAAACTAGCATCCATAGTAAACGGACAAGGATTGTGTAAACTAATGACTGAAGGTCAAAACAATAAACAAAACAGCTAGGATAATGAAGCTGAGTTACACATGGTGGATGTATGTCCTTTGTTCACAGCTCTAGATTCCTGGTACGGGGACCTAGTCCATTACCTTCAAGAAGAATATTTACTAGAACATTAGAGTTGCAAACAATGAAGAGCACTACGTTTGAAATCAGCTTCATATCAGATAATTGATGGAGTATTGTTCAGAAAGAATTATGATGGAGTTTTTCTCAGGTTCTTAGAACAGGAAGATGCAAAGAAGGTCATAATAGAATTGCATGATGGGCCTGCTGGAGGTCGTTTTTTTGGAGATACAACAACCCATAAGATTCTCAGAGCCGGATATTACTGGCCTGCACAGTTTAAGGATGCTCATGATCATGTTATAAAATGTGATGCTTGTCAAAGAGGTTTTGGAAGACAAGCTAAAGGAGAAGGTCCTTTAAAACTGGTGATGATAACAGAACCATTCGAATAATGGGGAATTGATATTATTGGAGAAATAAACCCAAATTCGTCCTTGCAGCACAAGTATATTTTGATGGCAACTGACTACTTCACCATATGGGTCGAGGCTATTATGTTACGAAAAGTAAATGAAGATGTAGTCATGGATTTCTTACAGGATCACATCATGACCAGGTTTGGGGTTCCAATTTCCCTAGTTTTTTATAATGCTACTTACTTTTCTTCTATTAGATTAACTGCATTTGCTAATGAAACAGGAATGAAGTTGCATTATTCTGCAAACTATTACCCACAAGGAAATGGTTTGGTAGAATGCACAAACAAAAAATTGATTAGGATTCTAAAGAAACCATAATAGAAAATCAAAAAGGTTGCCGTTTAGCGTTACCTAATGCTCTTTCTGCTAATAGAGTCACACTCAAGAATTCCTTAGGTGTGTCACCATACACTCTTGTTTATGGAAAAGAAGTTGTTCTTCCTCCCAACATTCTGTTACCATCTTCCATAATAGCTCAGGAATCTAGGGGTACCGATAATGAAATCCTATAGATTAGAATCTATAATCTTTCGAAGTCAGAAGAGTCTAGGACCAAATCCAAAGAAATATTTAAGCATCAACAGGAAATAGTGAAGTGTTGGTTTGATAAACATAAAGCTGGGAACAAAGAATTCGAAGTAGGGGATTTGGTTGAACAGCTATGGGTAGGACCTTCTCAAATTGTAGCAAAGCTTGGCCCCTCAACTTACAAGTTGCAAGACTTACAGGGATGCAAAGAGAACTTACCAGTAAATGGTTTAGTTCTCAAAACTTATTTTTCTTGATCTTTTATTTTTGTTATTTTGTACATAAATAAACCGTTTATTTGTTTTGTTTTTTAGGATTTTTGTTTTGTTTTGTTTTAGTTTGGTTTTGATTGATTGTAATGTTAAATAAAGAAGCATGACCTTTTGTTGCATGGAGTTCATCATAATTTTGGATTAACTAAAATATTTGATTACAAGACTGAGTACTGTTAATTTACTTAATGTTTGAAAGAACTTCTTCAAGTTTAGCAGTTTCCTAAATGGTTATGAACACATTGAAGTCCTGCTTAATCCTTGTGAAATAACTTAGGATCAAAGGGTCCAGAATACTATTTCAAGGCTCCATTCATCTCACACTAAAAATGTCTTAAGGGGTGACAAAAAAAGACCCATGTAGAGGAAGCAAGGTAAACAATATATTATATTTAAATGATTCCATTCCAGGAAGTGAAATCCAAAAGGAAAATAAGAGTCAAAATCTCCTTGGAAAAGTAATTTATGTCAAAGAAAAGTACTGAACTATATTAGTACAATATTTCCAAAGTTATTCTTCATCCGTGAGCTGAAATGAAATATATCTCTCACACAAAAGGACACTATGGATAGAGGAGCCTAAACTCAAAATTTTAGAAAGAAGGCATGTAAGGGGACTCAAAAGATGACAAAAGTCCAAAAGCACCAAAAGTGCAAAATGGCATGGGAATGAGGAACAAACGAATATATCTGTTTACCATATGTTACAATCCTGTGGTGGCTAAGCTGGAAACTACTCAAAGATAGAGGTAAAAAATAAAACTCATATTCTTGGCCTCAAAAGAGTTATCTGGACTTTGAAATATTGGTTCCCTATTCCCTAGATTGGACTATCATCAATGATTAAAGTGCATACATCTAACATTTGGGAAATCCAGATATCTTGAAGAATTCAGCATGTTGGTATTGTCGAAACAGTCTGTTGATTAAAGAAGAAATTATTCAGAGATATGTGTTCACTAGGTAGTCGCCAATTGTTGCAGCTGCAACTATCCCAATTTTTTTTAAATTTTAGGGCCCTCCTTTTAATTTAATTCTCTCAGATCTATCCTAGAATTGATTAGTTTCCCTAAATCTGCCATAGAAGTTCATTATCTTTGCTCAAAACTTAATCCTTTTATTTGAAGCATAGTCAATCGTCTTTCCGCCGTTGCAAAATTTGAATGATCTAATCTATCGGAAGTACTGATGTCTTCCTCACCGATACCGCAAATGATTTTGTCTTCTTTTTGTTTAATTTTTGAGATTTCATTTTTACTACCAATGACTTTGTTTGTTTTATCGCTATCAGAATGGTCTATGACTTTGAACTAGAGTACTAGTCCTCTACGCTGCCAACATTTCGGAAGGTAGATGATGAATGTTCCAAAAGATAGTGGTTTCCCTCGCCGATGCCAAGAAAGCTGTGGACTCTTTCGTTTTATTTTTAGAGCTTAACGTTTTGATTTTCTGATGACCTTTTATCACTGTTGGGAGTCAATTGATGACTAAACTGGAGCATTATTTTGTTTTTCACTAATTCCTTAAAGGTTAGGTGTTTCGATCGTTGATACGCATGATGATAGTGTTTGGCACTACCGACACTGCAGAGAATGTTTAGGTTTGAAGCTCTGACACTTAGCACTTATATCTTCCGATGTTGACAGGCTTAAAGTCTCACGGACCCATAGTTTTTTTTAGACCCGTAGTTGTGGCTACCATCCGGTTTTCTCTCCTGAATGACTTAGTGACTAGTGGTGCCGATGCCAACATACTTAATAGTCTCGTGGGTCCATAATTGGTTCTGCATCCGCCATTGTGGCTGTCACTTGAACTATCCTTCCGATGATTAGAGAGTTTAACTGCCAATAGGATTTTCCCTCCGAAATTTCTATATATACGAGTGGAGTATTGTTTTATCCTTTATCCATATTGTAACTTGCGTTTTGCTCCAGTCCTTGTCAATTGAACTGTCTCACCTGCCCAGATATCTGAACTCGACTTGTTAGTGTGCTATTGTGGATATTTTTGGGTCATCCCATCGACTATGCTGCATTTTCCAGGTAGGAAAACCACAGTATTCTTGATTGGTTTTTATTGGTCGATTGGAACCGTGTTTTTTTTTCCCTGGTTAGGTTTTCCCAGTTAGGTGGTGGATGAGTTAGGTTTTGTCTGCTTTAAGAGTGTTTGTCTCCACGATATGCATTTTTTTTGTATTTTAGGGTAAATAATTAACTGTTTTTAGTTTTCTTGAGAAGGGGTTTTTAAGGTTGTGTATTTGAATGGGCCGTTATGTATGCTTTTGCTGCATCGCGAAAGAATCGGGCACAGTGCAGACAAGCGTTACGCTGTTTGCACCACCCATTATTTAGTTTTCCATGGCCCTCTGGGGGGTTTTAAACTATCTATGTGCATTTACCTTATTTCATGGGACGACGGAGGTTTTCCATGTTTTGGTTGGGTTAGGGTTTTTTTGAAATGAAGTGCTGAATAGGGTCTAATGTTTTGAATTTAGGGTAGAATAGCAGTAGGGATAGCATGATTCATACTTTTGTGTGATATAGAATTAGTTTGAATTAGTTCCAGTACAGCCCGAATTAAGATAGATAGTTTTTTTCTCTCAGGGTTGTGAAATTTGTTACAAATAGTGGACCTGAATTTTCTTTCGCCTTGTCATTTTTTTTTCATGCGTTAAATATTGTGTATAGTTCTTTTTTCAAAATACATATGGAAGAGGTAAATAAATTGATACAGTTTTTTGTTTATTACCCTTGCTAAAAGCTTAATGGGTCTAAGAATATGCTATGTTTGTGACAGGGTGATTGTTGCAAAGAAAATATGTCCAAAAGACAAAAGAAAAAGGCTCATGTTGTTGAAGGAGAACCTGAGGTTGAGATCATCACTAAGGTTGAATATATATATCAAGATACCAAAGCTACCACTGGGGTCGAACCGGACTATAAATGGGGAGAGATATGCAAGATGATTTCCAATAAGAACGTACCTGATGCAGGATTCAAAGAGCTAACCATTTATGCAAACATTGACAAATCGGCTCTAATGAAAGTAGCCATAAGACCTGAGTTGTTGCCGTGTTCAGAGGTGATAAGATGGATTCTTCCTAGGTCAGATGTAATTGCGATGATTATTGAAAATACTACTAAGCAGGTCTACGCTGCATATAGCCCTGCATATGGCTCCATGGCATATCATCTGCCTCCTACCCAGATTTACTTGACAGAAAGCTGGTTGAAAGAGACAGCTATGGATCTGGTAGAAACAGTTAAAATAATGACGATACCAGGGAAAAAAATTGAACCAGGCCTTCAGGAGAGTATGATACATCTACTCTCCGTAATCCCTATAGATTCATTGCACTAATGCTGAATAGGATTTTTGGTAGAGCTCACAAAAAAAGCTTCAAGATAGGATGGATACCAATTATATTCTATGTGGCTACTCAAGGGACCATTTTCAATTGGTCAAACATAGTGTCAAATATCCTCTCAACATACATATCCTCAGCAGGGATAATCTTAGGGGCGAATTTTAGCCGAGTGGGCTATTTTTCCATGTTTTTCTCCCAAAAAAGATTCACCATTTTGCATTTTTTGAAGCCATGTTTCGTCCAATTTTGATGGGGTAAAATTTCCCCCCCCTAAATATTACCAAATTATTATATAAACGATATAAAATCCTTGGAAATTAAAATATTTTTTGAAAAATATTGCCAATCATTTTATAGTTGGGATTTTAAGCATTGGTAATATTCGCCAACATTTATACAGTTTTAAATAAGTATGGTTCCTTAAAATCATCCCTGATCCTCATCCTTGGGAGGGGTTTCATAGAAGAACATAACCGCCCTAAAAAAGAGGTTCATGCAGAAAATAGCTACTGTGGGCATAAAGGGAAAAAATTCAAAGAATACTAAGACATTAGAAGAATAAGAGACCAAAAAGAGAGAAGAAGATGTTAGAAGGCTAGCATAAAAGGTAGAGAGTTGGATGAAGACTGAAGAAGAATAAAGAAAGTGATATGTAGAGGAAGCAACAAGGAAGGAAGAGGCGGAGAGAAAGTGAAACGAAGAAGCAGAGATCAAGAAAAGACAGGAAGAAGGTGAGGGTCTAAGATTAACATGATCTCAAAAAGACCAACAAACTACTGAGCAGGTAGATACATAGGGGTAAAGGATCACATAGATCAAGGACACAAACAATATAATCCTAATCATGGGGTATTCACTTAGTGAAACCATGCCATAGCACGTTCGTTCGTGGCATATGAAACAATACCCCTATTTTCAAAAAATATTGGAAAATACCTCCCAAAATCATTTTTTTTAACCCCCTCCCAATATGCCTTTCCGATTTTAAAAAACCCCTATTTTTCCTATATATTGCATGTATCCATTTTTTCATTTACATTTTTTATACCCCTTTACATTTCTACCTAAGGAAACAAAAAATTAAACACAAGAAAGGGCAACACTTGATAGGTGCCCTTAGGCAAATCACTTTATTAGGAATTAAAATGTATCACATGATGTCAAAACAAATAAGAGAGGTTTTATTTGTACCAATCTCAAATAGTAGTGTGTTTTCCCCAAGAAGGGTTCAAAAATGAAACTTACACCATTTATAACTACTTCTTTCCATCACAGACTTTTTATCCAAGCACCATTTTGGTATCTAGGAGATTGTACAACTTTAGAAACAAAATTGATTTGGAATATTCAATGCATACTATTAATCTTTTTAGATTAAAAACAATATGAATTTAACAAGAGGAATGGATGAGTCAAGCTGGCATCCATTTATCCAATGAACTTGTGAGCATTTAAAGAATAAATTCATGATGTCAAAATAGGCCACCTTTTAGTTGAAGACTGTATTTCCAGTTCAGATGTCTACCTCGTCACCAAGTTCCTAGCTAAGTTTTACTCAAACAAATTCTTTATCATCTACGGGGAAAAAAAAAAAAAGAGGGTTGTGACAAACAAGCAAGTTGGTCAGAAGACATAAACAAAAAGATGGAGAAGCAAAGTCAGCTAAAAAATATGAGCTAAATAACTGAACACTAGTAACATTATGAGCAATTTCAAATTTAGTCTTCAAACTGACAAATTTTCTTCAACATAGATTCAAGGAAAATTATGGAGGTGTGAATCTAACAAAGAAACCAACCAAACTACATAAAAATATCTCCAACAACATATTTTCAAAAGCACTATGATACATAACCCAATCTAGTGTATAGAAATTATCTTGTAGACTTGGCATTAAAACTTTTGTTGTTGGATTAGAGTCATAATCATCTTCACCAGCTTCATTTTCAGTTTGTAAATGAACCTGACAACCAATATGGTTTGACCATATGGAAAGGGTTCACCTTGTGAAGCCCAATGGGTTATCTCAATCAGTTCAAATAGGCTGTTTCAAGGTGGAGTTCACTATAAGGTCTCTAGTTCTAGTCTAGCTGAGGTTCAAGTCCTGCTGAGTCTGACTGGGTTACCAACCACCATTGCAGCTAGTTGTTGAGCTTCCCTCCATCAAGATATTCCAGGGAAGAGGGGGAGAATCCTGTGAGGCTTTTCTTGGAAAGAAAAGGAGTTTATCTTGTGATATGGTTAATCGTATCCAAAACCAAAGTTTGATTAAGCCCAATGTGTATGAGTGGATGAAACAAAATTAAATCTTACAACCTTGTTTCATTCATGACAATCGGGTGGATCTAAATACCCAAGACAATGCTAAGTTTTATCTTTTCTAAACCAATAGCATTAATAATTGAAAAGGAAACCCAAACCCATGAATGTACATAAGTTTTCAAGTGTATCAAGTTCAGTGAAAAGATTTTTTTGCATCAAATAAATTGATTTTCTATTCAAGAGTTAGGGTTGTTGAATAAACAAGCAACGCACATTGTTTCCAAACTAAAAGATTCATGGCAAAAAGGGAAAATGGCTTGCAATAGGCTATAATTATATTAGAATGCAGATATCTACAGGTGTACATATTGCTTATGTGATTATTGGATTTTACTACATAAGAGATTTTAAACCCAACGTTTCAGATGAACTCTTCACTCATAATCAGGGAAACTAATCAGTTGGAAAGCAATTATGAAAATGAGGGGTGCACCTATTTATTAATATAAGGTAGAAAATAAAGTCATATTCTATGTGTAAGGTAGGAAAAAAAGTCATGGGCATATAATATATATAAGGTAGAAGGGAAAGGAGAGGAGGACAGTATCCTCCTCTCCTTTCCCTTCTACCTTGTATATAGCCTGACTTTCCCACCTACCTTATACAAGCCCACTCAACACTGCTTTCTATCTTACAGTTGGTTTCCCTGATGATGGGTGAAGAGTTCACATAAAATGTAGGGCTTAAAATCTTTTATGCAGTAAAGTCCAAAACACACAAACAAGATGTGTAATTAAGCAAAATCTGACAACATAAACAACAGATCACAGATGCAGAGAAGATCAATGAAATACATGATTTACATTTTCTAGAGTGCTTTCTTTCATTAGGTATTTAATCCTATTGCCTTGAATGTTTTTTTACAACCTGTCCAGAAGCTCATTGCAATTTTGACAATATACAAAGCATTGTATGCATGCTAGAAAATAACATAGATTGATAAGGGTCGTTTTAAGATACATCTTTTAGGTTATACAAATTCTTCCAACAATGATAGCTGTAGCAATCTCTGAACAACTCATGCTAACTGGAAAAGGTAACTCATCAATGATCTATACCTAGGGCCTTCCTGCTAGAGCAGCCAGTGGACTAGCCTTGCCATATTTCATCCGTGCAGCTTTTGATTGAGCAAGCATCTCATCACAGTTCTACAAGTCATTAAATAGAATCAAAAGATTTATCAATGTAGAATCAAAGAAAAGAACATAATGAGAAGGAAGTGTAGAATATGTTCAACAACAATCCTGCAAACCTAGGTTAAATTTTAAGGCAAGACATTTAGTATAAATGAATTAAAAATGGTTAATGCTTACCCTTTTCTCCATGACCAAACCTTGTTTTGGGAGGATCTTATCAGCAATACCATAATCAATTGCTTCCTGTGGGAAAAAGTATCTTGATCTTTGAATATCCTTTGCAATCTCTTCTTGTGTTTTGCCAATTCCTTTTGCCAGTAATTCAATGTAATACTGTGTATTTACTTCCATCTCTTTTGCCTGAAGAAGACATAATTTCATCAGCAGGCCTATAATAACTATTAAGCACTCCTTTAAAAGGAGCTAAGTGAGCATTTACCTATTACTTAAGAATGACTTTCGAGATTTCTTAAGTAACATCTTAAAAAAAGGGAAAAATATTACCTTGATATACATATTGATGGAAGAACCACTGGATTTATTCACTACTAGCAGGTGCAGTTTTGCTATGATAGAAAAAAGATAGATCATTTGCATATTTTTTAACAAAGAATGACTAGATATATGAACCTACTAAGATTGCATAAATTACCAGAAAAAAAACACAAATCTTATTAACATTTTCAACTGTGTTTCTGACACTTGCATATGAGTGACCCTTGGATTTTGATAGGATATCTTACTTTCAAGTTCCAGTAGACCATATTGCAACAAGCTACAAGTGTTCCCTTCAACTTATTGAGAAACTGCATAAGCCTGAATGAAGTAGAGACTCACATAGTGCACTTACTTGTTGAGCTAGGCATAAGAGCACGATTTCCCTTGGCTTCAAGTGACAGAATCTTTGCTTCCTGGCCAAAGGCCATTCCACAATTCAGTGTGTAAACCTTGGGATTCACATATTGCATACAAAATATTTATAGGAATATACATTTTTTGTGATTTTCAATATATTTAAAAACAGGATATGGCACCTCAAAAGACCCAAAGATGACCTTGTGAGTGTCCTTGACAAAATTTTAATTTTTAATTTTGTGTTTCATGTCAATAAAGATCCATCTGTTCAGCAATAACTAAAAGTTCAAAGTTTAATATTATTACGAGAACTCAAAGAGGGGGAGATTTAAAAGTCTTGTAAATGTCAACTGCAAATTTCCTAAACTTCAAATTGCATTTTTCAATAAAGATAGAATTCAAAGCCATTAGTAAGCCTGTGATGAAAATTAAAATAGGAAAATATCAAAGCGATTCATTCAACACAATGATGGAGAGGAAATTCCCATAGCAGCCATCAAAGAAGCATATTACAATCTATGCACAATAGAGAAATCTTGCATACAATTGGAATTAACTCAAATTCCGACAATCATTGATGAAGGCAAAGACCCTGAGCTAAATGCAGCATGAAGACTTGTATACAGTAACCCTAAATGCCATGATTTTATAG
Source organism: Pseudotsuga menziesii (assembly GCA_001517045.1). Taxonomy (NCBI): domain Eukaryota; kingdom Viridiplantae; phylum Streptophyta; class Pinopsida; order Pinales; family Pinaceae; genus Pseudotsuga; species Pseudotsuga menziesii. The sequence continues at coordinate 961 of LPNX010432878.1, read as the reverse complement.
ACAAAGATATGTTTGTAGAAACCCTGTGCAGACAACATGGAGAGAGTTGGGTAACATGAATACCAAAGCATGCCAGACACAGTAAAGGGTAACTATAGCAAACCGATTGTCATATGCAATGTCATTGGTAGGAGAATGGAAGCCCTATACAAACAAGAACACATTTTGAGTAGCAAGTGTTCATGCACATGAAGAACAAGTTACAACATCATTTCTCATAGATTGTTAAACATAACAGATTCTTTTGAGGAACAAAATTATTTATGGGCATGTTTCAATAGGACTTGAACACAATAACAAAGTATTCAAACCAAGGTGGAAGGAAAGCAGAGAAAGGGCCACAACCCTACACAACCTATATAGTGATTCACACACAAGCAAGAACATTTGATTTGAGAATGAAATTGTTCTTAGACATATATAACTCAACTACAACATACTAATTTTCATTGTGCCTACGAGTAGAAGAACAAATCATAATCAGAGAATATTTAACAAAGCATGGACTGTTGTCCAAGTAATTCACAAATTCAGAACTAGATTTGGGATTTTTGGAACCAGGAACTCAGGAATTCAAAGAGTTGCACTGACTTGGGAGTTAGGGAATTAGAGGTGTTCAGAAATTCTAGAATACTACCCTTGTGAGGGTGATGAGATAACTAGATGGAGTGCCTTATTGATTTTGAACTATGGAATTGGAAAGTGAAGTTACTTACAAAGAAATTTTAGTTTTATGTTTTTGTTGTTATTGTAGCATTAAGAAGGGGTGTTGGAGTATTGTAGGATAATGCACCAATAGTATATACAATTTAATGTAAAAGTTGTGCTAAATAGCAGAAATCCCTAGCAGGGCCCCGGGTAGCCTGCTAAGGGTTTTCGGGCATCCTAGCTAAGCCCATTGTTTCTAAGACTATCAAAACTCCTGATATGCTCATTGTTTCTAAGACTCTCCTTCAGGTAT
>LPNX010432851.1:211143-313894 GCA_001517045.1 Pseudotsuga menziesii | reverse complement strand
TACCCCTAATTGTCACCTAAAATCAGAGTTTTCCGTTTATTCTAGTATTATGTGGCATCTAAAGTGTCCTTAAAGGAGTCCATGATTGTGCATCAGCCCTCATAGGAGTTGAGCATAAGGAGTTTTGCTTTATTGTATAGGCGACGACAATTAACGGATCCCTTGGGGTATCCATTGATCAATTTGGAGATGACGTGCTTTGAGTCTCCAAATATCAGAACCTTTTGATAATTTTTATCCTGCAGGATCTGCAGACCTTGGAGGAGTGCCATCCACTCTGCTTCATTATTGGTTCGAGTCCCTAAAACCCAAGAGAAAGTTTGTTCTATTTGTCCTCCAGGATCCAGAAGGATCCCCCTCGCTCCTGCCACCCCTCTCGTACTTCTATTGTTACAGAAGCTTTAAAATATAATTCTTAATTCAACTTGCACCTGGAGAGTCACAAAATCAGTTACATATGTCAGTTTCACTAAATTCCCTCATAGTTAAAAAAAACATTCTAATCCTGTCTAGATCCATAAGAATAGGTCTATAAACTAAAATATAAACTGTGTCACACGGGAGTTTCACAATTTTTTATAAAAAACAAAACATTCTAAACCTGTCTAGATCATCCATAATAATAGGTATGCAGAGTAGAATAGAAACTTCTCATCTAAACCCATCACTTAAAAAAAATATTATACATATAAAAAGAAATATTATGTGATGTATCAACACTTATTATCTCACCACTCCACTAATCCTCTCTCCTATCAATAAGCACTCATATGTTTTATATGTTCCCTGATATCTTCATTCATTATCATTCCCAAGCACTATGCACTTAGTTCCTTTGAACCTTCAATGGTTAAGTGTCTAAATGTTTAAGCACTTATTGTTTTAAACTCTCATCTTATTAAAAAAAAAAGGCAAATAAGGAATATTTATTATTTGCCTCTATATAGTTCACTCCCCGTTGAACAATTTCATAATAGTAATATGGTGAAAAATAAATAAATGTATACCAATTAAATCCAACACACCTGAAATTAGTAATAAAATTAGATATCGTTCATAAGGGGAAGCTCACAATTGACACATTTGATATTATGCGTCAACAACAACATACAACAACTACTCAACGGAGATTCATGGCATTTTATTATGTATTTGAAACTTTTCAGAGTAATTTTTTTAGTGCAAATTTAAGTTGATAATTCATTGGGAAATCAAGTTTGGAAGCACACTCACATATAATTCTATAACACCTTATGTTTGTTGGTCAAATGGTATCTCAATAAAAATCAACACAAAATAATTGATGAATTCCAAGAAGGACTCCTTTTAATGTTTGCGAAAGCTGCAAAATTTTATTTAAATTAATGGCTATCACTATGAAGTCTAATTGGAAAGAATACGAACATACAGAATAAATCCTGAGCGTTTTCAGAACGTGTATTTAACTGATCAACTCCATTTTGCCTTCTTTGGTCCCTAACAGATCACGGGATATAATAACCATAAATTTTAACCATGGGCGTGTTGTACCTACCAAAATATCTTAAATAGTTACTCTGTAAAAGAAAATATTGATAGATAAGTGATAAGAAATTATAAGTTCAAACTTTAATTAGCCTATGTACCATGATCGCACCTAATAACCCAATGTCGTTCAAAAAATTGTTATTTTAAAAAAATATTTCTATACTGCAAAGTCTGAATTTCGAACAGGAAAGTGGAGAAGTTCGGCAATCCCATTTAAAAAGTCTAGGAGCCGACTTCCAAACCAGAAATTGGAAACCGGAAAGGCTTGAAAGTGTGGGAATCTTGTTTCGTAAGTCGAGGAGCCGACTTCCGCAATCCGAACCGTAAATCGAAAACTGAAAATGTGTGAAAATGGGGGAACCCTGTTTCGTAAGTTGAGGAGCTGATCATCTGTATAAATAAAAAAAATTTAGGCTCTAAGTTTTGTAATGAGATTTAGTTTGGAATTTATTTCCTTGTATTTTTCATTTTTGATGGTAAATGACAAGGATATTTAGATTGGATTTATTTCATTTTGTTGTTTATTTTTGGTTAATATTTTGAAAATATATATGTAAAATTCGTGCAGAGATTTAGCATGGATTTTGTTTTTCCTATTTTTCTATTTAGTTAATTTTTAAATTAATAATTCTCTCTAATTTACTTATATATGTTGAAAGGATGTATTTTTTAAAATACGACACTTTAGCTCGGAGATTAAGCTTGGACCTCATTTTGTTGTTATTTTTAAGCTTAAGGTTCAATTTGCTAGAAGATCTAGCTTGAAATTCACGATTCATTTTTCTGTTTTCTAGTTTAAGAATGTAATTTTGAAATAATTATTCCAAATTCACTGGCCGATAAAGTTTGGAATTTCTCTTCTTTTTTTCTTTTCTTTTCTTTTAAGACTGTAATTTTCAAATTATTACAACGAATTTGTGTGAATTTTTAGGCTGGAATTTGTATTTTTTAAAATATAACGGCACTGTAGTAATATATCCCATAATAATATATCAAATCAATTATATCGAGTATACTGACAAGTTATCTTCTGCTTAACATTCAACAACCCTGGATTAATTTCATTTTCCTATATAATCAATAATTCAAATAATACAACAATTTGCTATTTCTTATATAATTCAAATAATATAACAATGCTTTGTATGGTTAGATTTGGAATGTCCCTAACAAGATTTAAAAAAGATCATGTGGATCGTTAGCCTTGAATTAACTTCATTCAATAAAATAAATATAAAAATAAACTTTAATACAATCTTGTTGTCTTTTTGATTTGCATTGAATATGGGCTTTACATAAATTTCAATTTTGTATTCCAGAATACAAAATTTAAATAAATCATTAATCTTGCATTAATCAGAATACAAAAAGCTATTTCAATTTTCATTTTTGCATTGAATCTGTTTAAATATTAAATGATATATTTAAAAATTAATCTATAAACTGTGTAACATAATGAAGAAGAAAAAATGATTACAATTAAGAATTAAAAAATTATTGCAAACAAAGTTACGAATTAAACATACTTATTAAACAATGCTTAATGCGGAAATCGGAAAAGTCATTGTCTCATATTTTTTAATATTTTTTCCTGATTTCTGCTTTTTGCATTATGGAATGCAGAAATCGGAAGGCAGGAATCACGAATAAGTATGTTTAATCTGTAACTTTGTTTGCAATAATTTTTTCATTGTTAATTATAATAATTTTTTCTTCTTCTTCATGCATTTATTTTTGATTTTAAATATATCCTATCTAGTTCTTATTAAACACTATTACTTATTGACTTTATCATACACCATAACTATCCCTTCTTTGAGAAAAGGAAAAAGAAAAAATAACAATAATAAAATAAATAAAATATTTCCTTACATGTATGGCTTAGGGATGAAAGCATAAACAAGCATCCTTATGATAGGTTTTATTAACAAAGCCGAAAATTTATATAAACAATCATCCTTCTAAACAATTTTACTACTGTATAAATTATTTTATGACCCAACAAACTTGAAGCCGTAACAAACAAGTTGGGTTGGTCATACAGATACAAGAACTAAAAGCTATGGATCTATCATCGACCCATCCAAAATCACACTGGATTTAACATAGTCCAACATACATTTCCACCCGTTTGTTTATATGAACTAATAGTGGCAATTTCTATCAACAATTTAGTGATTAAGTGTTTGTCTTCTGTGCTCTAGCACCTACTAGAAGGTTAAGTCCACATCTTTGGTAGTCACGCTGACTGTACTGTGTTGAAATTTTTGATTCCAATCACAACGCTGATGCAATATCTATTCTAGGAAGGTCATTGATAGTTAAGAGTTGTCAAGTATGCAAACAGTTTATGGTTCTAGACGCTAATACAAGATGCCAACAAAAATAATCTGCATTGCAGAAAGAGAGAGATCGCAACCATCTACACTACTTTCCATCCCGCAATAATATATCAAATCAATTATATGCAATATACTGACAAGTTATCTTCTGCAGTGACATTCAACAACCCCAAACTAATTTTATTTTCCTATATAATCAATAATTGAAATAATACAACAATTTGCTGTGTGTTATATAATTCAAATAATACAACAATGCTATGTATGGTTATATTTGGAATGTCCCCAACAAGATTTAACAAAAAATCATGTGGATCGCTAGCCCTGAATTAACTTCATTCGATAAAATAAAAATAAAATAAAACTTTAATACAATCTTGTCGTACTTCCGATTTGCATTGAATACGGGCTTTACATAAATTTAAATTTTGTATTTTAGAATACAAAAATTAAATAAATCATTAATCTTGCATTAATGGAATACACAAAGTTATTCCGATTTTGATTCTTGCATTGATTCTGTTTTAAATATTAAATGATATATTTAAAAATTAATCTATAAACTGTGTAATATAATGAAAAAGAAAAAAATATTACAATTAAGAATGAAAAAATTATTGCAAACAAAGTTACGAATTAAACATACTTATTCATGATTCCCGACTTCCGCTTTTCGCAGTGCGAAACACGGAAATCGGAAGTTACAAGTTCGGAATAAAACTTTATGTATTTTTGACTTTGGCTTTCTGCAGTGCGGAATGCAAAAATTGGAAAAGTGTTTCTCTCATATTTTTTATTATTATCTTATTTCCTGATTTTTTCTTTCCGCATTGCGGAATGCGGAAAACGGAAGTCAGTAATCATGAATAAGTATGTTTAATTCGTAACTTTGGTTGCAATATTTTTTTCATTCTTAATTGAATCATTTTTTCTTCCTCATGCAGTTATTTGTGATTTTAAATATATTCTATCTAGTTGTTATTAAACACTATTACTTATTGACTTTATCATACACTATAACTATCCCTTCTTTGAGAAAAGGGAAAATAAAAATAAAAATAATAAAATAAATAAATTATTTCCTTACATGTATGGCTTAGGGATGAAAGAATAAACAAGCATCCTTATGAATGGTTTTATTAACAAAGCTGAAATTTTATATAAACAATCATCCTTCTAAACAATTTTACTACTCTATAAATTATTCTATGACCCAACAAACTTGAAGCCATAACGAACAAGTTGGGTTGGTCATACATACACAAGAACTGAAATCTATGGTTTTATCATCGACCCATCCAAAATCACACCGGATTTAACGTAGTCCAATATACATTTCCACTCATTTGTTTCAATAAACTAACAGTGGAAATATCTACCAATAATTTTCTGCTTAAGTGTCTGCCTTCTGCGCTCTGCCTTCTGCGCTCTGGCACCTACTAGAAGGTTAAGTCCGCATCTTTGGTAGTCATGTTGACTATATTGTGTTGAAGTTTTTGATTCCAATCACAATGCCAATGCAATATCTATTCCAAGAAGGTCAACGACAGTTGAGAGTTGTTAAGTACGAAACATTTTATGGTTCTAGATGCCAATGTAAGCCTGCCAACAAAAATAATCTGTATTGCAAAACGAGAGAGATTGCAACTATATACACTACTTTAAATCCCATAGTAATATATCAAATAAATTATATCCAATTTACCGACAAGTTATCTTCTGCATAACATTCAACAACCCTGAACTAATTTTATTTTCCTATATAATCAATAATTCAAATAATACAACAATTTGCTATGTGTTATATAATACAACAATGTTATGTATGGTTAGATTTAGAATGTTCCCAACAAGATTTAAAAATAGATCATGTGGATTGTTAGCCCCGAATTAACTTCATTCAATAAAATAAAATAAAATAAAATAAATCTTTAATACAATCTTGTCGTCCTTCCAATTTACATTGAATATGGTCTTTACATAAATTTAAATTTTGTATTCTAGAATAAAAAATTTAAATAAATTGTTAATCTTGCATTAATCAGAATACAAAAATCTATTCTGATTTTCATTCTTTCATTGGATCTATTTAAATATTAAATAATATATTTAAAGTTTAATCTATAAACTGTGTAATATAGTGAAGAAGAAAAAATGATTACAATTAAGAATGAAAAAATTATTGCAAACAAAGTTACGAATTAAACATTCCTATACATGATTCTCAACTTCTGATTTCCGGAGTGCCGAACATGGGAATGAGAAGTTACAGGCTTGTAATAAAGCTTACTATATTTCCGACTTCCGCTTTGTGCAGTGAAGAATGCGGAAATCGGAAAAGTCTCTGTCTCATATTTTTTATCTTATTTCTTGATTTCCGCTTTCTGCATTGCGGAATGCGGAAATCAAAACTTTTATTTTTATTTTCACAATTTTTGTTTTCATCCACTTTCTATTTTCTGTAGTGCAGAAAGTGGGATGTGGAAATGGATATGTTTTTGGGTTATCTCCTTGACTTAGTTTTCTTGGAACTACTAATTTTAGTTTGCTCTTTTCATCTTTAGAAAACCCGTGCTTCAATATTTTAAATGTGCGTTTGGAGTTGTTTTTATGGATTTGTCCAGGTTCCTCTATAATTTAACACTACTTTTGTTTACACATGGAGGTCCGTAGTTCCTACCTGCTTGAATTTTTTTAGTCTACCATAGGGTTTCGTGATCATTATTCTAGCAATTAGAGTTATCCCTAAATCTTGGGTTGTTCCCTTTCTTTGATAGTAAATATTTTTTGATATTAGGGTTTTGATGTATTTTTCATTAGAATTCTCCTTGAACCCTTCGGTTGTTCCTCTGTTGGCTTGTTTTTAGTTTTTTTTCGTTGGTTCTGTTCTTTATCTCCTTTAATATCTTGGGGTTTCTGTTGATCTTTTCCACTGTATTCTTTGTGATGGATATCTGATTCTTTCTGTTTTATGGATATGGGTTGGGAAATAATATGTATATATTAAAAAGTGAGAGAAGTGATTATGTTAGTTTAGTATAGAAATATTTTAGTATATATATGTATATGTATTTTAGTTTAGTATGTGTGAAAATTTTGTATATATGAGTTCAGAATTTGACAATTTTTTATTTTGCAAAAAAAAAAAAAAATTGTATATGTGAGTTTTGAATTTGGCATTTTTTTTATTTTACAAAAACAAAAATTTACTATGTTTTAATGGCAATAGTGATGATAGGAATACATTCAGTAGCCACATGATAAATATTTTAGGTTCTTGCACCAATTTGACTCTTGAAATTCACTCGTTAGTTAGAAATTTTCTCTACTCGTGGAAAAATAATTCTCCAATCCGATCAAAAGACTAAAAAAACCAAATACAAAGACAATTGACAGCTATTACACGAATTTAAAGGAAACACATAGAACGACTTTGAGAAGAGTATTAAATGTAAACATTTTTCCCGTTGATGCCCTATTTTCCATCATTCAGACTTCAGACTTGTTAGCCTCACATTTCTACAAGTTTACCTTTGTAATATTTATTATTAGTCGCATAGAAGTTTAATTATTCGCCTTCAAAAGTATAAGCCCTACTATTCATGCCACATAAAGTTGAGCACTACCAAATCAACTATTTTTAAAACATTTACCATTCTAAGAGTCAAACTTCCACAATTCCTAATATTTTTACCCTATTAGACTTGAACTCAACGATTCCTCTAAAATTTACGTCTGAGAATGACAAATAATTTACCACTCTTGCAGGAATATATCAAATATTTAAACAAAAGTAGCGTTAAATTATAGAGGAACCTGGACAAATCCAGAAAAACAACTCCGGCTGCACATTTAAAATCTTGAAGCACAGGTTTTCTAAAGATGAAAAGAGAAAACTAAAATTAGCAGTTATGAAAAACTAAGTCGAGGAGCTGACCCAAAAACATATCGAAGTTCCACATCCCACTTTCCGCACTGCGGAAAACGGAAAGTGGATGAAAATGAAAAATTGCGAAAAGAAAAATAAAAGTGCTGATTGGTGCATTCCGCAATGCACAAAGTGGAAATCGAGAAAAAAGTTAAAAAATAGGAGACAAAGACTTTTTGGATTTTCGCATTCCGCACTGCGGAAAGAGGAAATCGAAAATACAAAAAGTTTTATTACAAACTTGTAACTTTCGATTTCCGTGTTCTACAGTGCGTAAAGCATATATCCATTTTTATCAAGTCATCGGGGAAATCCATTCCCGACTTCTGCTTTTTGCAGTGCAGAACACAAAAATCAGAAGTTACAAGTTCGTAATATTTTTACCCTCAGTTGTAGAAAAGACTCAATATTTGCGGAAGGACTCAATATTTTTACCCTCTCGGCGTTCCTTTGCACCTCTTGGTGCAAATGCTAATATTTAGTATATATTCTCAATTAATTACAGTGAAGGTGTTTCACAATGGAGACACAGTCTCAAAATATTCCTCGTCTCCTTGGCCACTAAAATTGTGACATGTGTCCCCTAGTGATTGGCAAGTTTTGGTATAGCACGCGCATGGTTAAAATTTTCGGTTATTATATCCAGTGATCTGATTGGCGAGTTTAGGTACAACACGGCCATGGTTAAAATTTATGGTTATTATATCCTGTGATCTGGTAGGGACCAAATATGGCGGCATGGAGTTGATAGGTTAAATACATGTTCTGAAAACGCTCAGGATTTATTCTGTCTATTCGTATTATTTTCACTTAACTTATTCCTCTGCCAAGTCCATCCTTAGTTTAAAATCGCTCTGCATTCTTTTTTATCGGCCCGCCTCTAAATTTGGCAGAGATTTTGGCCTCTAAATTGGTACGATTTGCAGGAAGAACAAAAAGAACCGGCGAGAAAATGCAGGCTATTGCAGGACGCACGCCCATGGTTAAAATTTTCGGTTAAAATTTGTTTTACAGAGTAACTATTTAAAAATATTTTGGAAGGTACAACATGCCCATGGTTAAAATTTGAAATTGTTACGATTTGCAGGAAGAAGAAAAAGAACACGATTTATTAAATCTTCAGAAGCGCTGATTTTAAAGATCCACAAGACAAGATCTATTTAAATGCAGTAAATATATATTTTATATAATTTCAATTTTTTCATTTAGAATAAAAAAGACACAAAAAATGAACACATACTATTTTTCCAAGTTTCATATTTGAAAAAAAAACATGATTATTTTAAGACAAAAATGTGAAAACACAGAAGCAAACTAAACAAACTTAGAGCTTGAAAAAGAGCTCCACGAGTTTGCTTAACAGTAACAGATACATCAATTCCTATAATTTACTTACAAACCTCTAAGTAAAGAAATTGAGATCCTATAATTTACTTAGGAACTACCGAATAAAGAAATTGAGATCCTATAATTTACTTACAAACCACCGAGTAAAGAAAACTGTTAAAAATATCATAATATTTCCAGAATAATCTTTTAAATATTCTAAAAAATTAAAAGCAGGTACCTTTTATTAAAAAAACATTCACCATATTCAAAGATACAATTATAATGTTCTATGAACAAAAACTAAAAACTTTTAAACTATCACAACAGTAGTGGGTACCTCATTCAAAATCTGGATATGGATCATTGTGAGACAAAAAAAATGTTGTGAAGCGAGGCTCATTGTGTTATGTTATTTTGATATTAATTTAATTTACAAATATGATTTATGATATATGAACTTTCACAAATTTTAATATTAAAGTTTTTTGAGATATCGACAAACTTGAATTGTTGAGGAGAAAATTGTGTGATATTTTGGGTTTGGCATATGATTTGTATGTATTTTTAACTTTTTAACATATCTAGCTGCCTACCTCAAACCCTAAGTGGAGAAGAAAAGGAACAAATTCACTATTATTTCAAGTAATTCATCTATCGTTTCTACAAACAGGGATGCACTATGACTCCCAGAATCAATCGAGAACATAAGTTATAAATCCATGAGTGTTATAGTGTATAAATTGTTTTTACTTATATTCTAAAATAAGATAATTAAATGATAAAAATATGTTTAGATTAACATTTTAACCCTGAAATATTTAGATCGTGATTCGTAGTTGGAAACAGATCAATGATCGAGGACGAATCCGCTAGAATAGACGATGCGGAAGAGTGGAGTGCGAAACCCGGGAAAGTGAAGAATTGCAAGTTTCAAAAGTCCAGAAGCCGACTTCTACATCTCGAACTAGAAATCAGAAACCAAAAAAGCGTGAAAGTGCGGGAACCCTGTTTCGTAAGTGGAGGAGCTGACTTCCGCAGTTCGAACCGAAAATAAAAAATTGGGAATGTGTGAGAGTGCGAAAGAATTGTTTCTAATTTTGATATATTGATTTTTATTTTAATTAATAGTATTTGTTTTAATAATAACATTTCAAGTGAAAATATAGTTAAATTTAAAGATGGGTGTTTAAAGTTTAGATTAATTTTAATGTAATTTCTATTTACAAAATGTATGTCAAAATATATTATGATTATATTATATCAAATTTTGTTATTATCGATTTATTTATTAAATGCTTAAGATGAATTTTTTCTTATGCTGCGCGGTTCTTTCTGGCTTGTTATCTTAGTAGAAACGATGCCACAAGGAATGTATATATGGTAAACTGTAAAGACATAGATTGTAAAATCTCAATCGTTAAAGCTCTGAATATGTACAGCGAATCAAACGACTTGAATGCGTCAAAACTGTAAAACAATTATCAATAAAAAATTTGATTCATATAAATAATTAAAATTTTATGTTTGATTTTACAAATGAATCAAACGGCTTGAATTATACTGTTTGATTTTATGTTTGATTCATATATATAATTAAAATTTTAAACATAAATGAAGCAACTTTACTTTTATTTAAACGTTTTCAAACAGATAAATGTTAAAAGTTTTCAAAATAAAATCAAACGGTATAATTCAAGCCGTAAATAAAACAAAATTGTTTGATTATAAACGATATCAAAGTTTGATTGTGTTTACTGTTTGATTTTATTTTAATCAAATAGTAAATAAATATATTTTATATCATTTAATATAAAAGTTTGATTATTTTTATAGTTTCATTGGTAAAAACATAAAAATACTTCACCCCTTTTCAGAATCTAAATGAATTATTTATCAATATTATGCAGGGATGCACTACGACTCCCAGAATCAATCGAGAACATAAGTTATAAATCCATCAGTGCTATAGTGTATAAATTGTCTTTTATTTATATTCTAAAATTAGATAATTAAATGATAAAAAAATAGATTTAGATTAACATTTTAACCCTAAAATATTTAGATCGTGATCCGCAGTTGGAAACAGATCAATGATCGAGGGCGAATCCACTAGAATCGACGGTGCGGAAGAGCAGAGTGCAGAACCCGGGAAAGTGAAGAATTGCAAGCTTCAAAATTCCAAAATATGACTTCCGCATCCCGAATCGGAAATCAGAAACTAGAAAAGCGTGAAAGTGCGGGAACCCTGTTTCGTAAGTGGAGGAGCTGACATCCGCAATCCGAACCGGAAATCGAAAATCGGGAAGGTGTGAGAGTGCAGAAGACCTATTTCTCATTGAGATATATTGATTTTTATTTTAATTAATATATATATTTTTAATAATAACATTTCAAGTGAAAATACAGTTACATTTAAAGATGGGTGTCTAAAGTTTAGATTAATTTTAATGTAATTTCTATTTATAGCATCTATGTCAAAAAATATTATGATTGCATATACTATTTTTTGAGGTTACATATTTGCAAAGAAAAGCAACATGATTATTTTAAGCATATTTAAAAATAAAATTTAATTTATTAAGAAAAAAAATGTGAAAACACAAAAGCAAATTGAACAAACTTAGAACTTGAAAAATAGCTCCATGGGTTTGCTTAACAGTAACAGATACATCAATTCCTATAATTTACTTGCAAACCTTGAAGCAAAGAAATTGAGATCCTATAATTTACTTAGGAACCACCGAATAAAGAAATTGAGATCCTATAATTTACTTACAAACCACCGAGTAAAGAAAATTATTAAAATTATCATAATATTTCCCGAATAATCTTTTAAATATTCTAAAAATTAAAAACAGGTACCTTTTATTAAAAAAATTCATCCTATTCAAAGATACAGTTATAATGTTTTATGAACAAAAACTAAAAACTTTTAAACTATCATAGCAGTAGCGGAGACCTCATTCAAAATCTGGATATGGATCATTGTGAGACAAAAAAAAACTGTTGTGAAGGCAGGCTCATTGTGTTTTGTTATTTTGATATTAATTTAATTTACAAATATGATTTATGATATATGAACTTTTACAAACTTTAATATTAAAGTTTGTTGAGATATCAACATACTTGAATTGTTGAGGAGAAAATTGTGCGATCTTTTGGTTTTGGCATATGCTTTGTATGTAGTTTTAACTTTTTAACATATCTAGCTACCTACCTCAAACCTTAAGTGGAGAAGAAAAGGAACAAATTCACTGTTATTTCAAGTAATTCATTTATCATTTCTACAAACATGGATGCACTACGACTCCCAGAATCAATTGAGAACATAAGTTATAAATCCATGAGTGCTATAGTGTATAAATTGTCTTTTTACTTATATTCTAAAATAAGCCTAATTAAATGATAAAAATATATCTAGATTAACATTTTAACCTTGAAATATTTAGATTGTGATCCGCAGTTGGAAACAGATCAACTATCGAGGACGAATCCGCTAGAATCGACGGTGCGGAAGAGCGAAGTGTGGAACCAGGGAAAGTGAAGAATTGCAAGTTTCAAAATTCCGGAAGCCAACTTCTACATCATGAACTGGAAATTGGAAACCTAAAAAGTGTGAAAGTGTGGGAACCCTGTTTCGTAAGTGGAGGACCTGACTTTCGCAGTCTGAACCGAAAATCGCAAATCGGGAATGTGTGAGAATGCGGAAGACCTGTTTCTCATTTTGATATATTGAGTTTTATTTTAAATAATAGTATTTGTTTTAAATAATATTTCAAGTGAAAATACAGTTAAATTTAAAGATGGGTGTCTAAAGTTTAGATTAATTTTAATGTAATTTCTATTTACAAAATGTATGTCAAAATATATTATGATCATATTATGTCAAATTTTGTTATTATCGATTTATTTATTAAATGCTTAAGATGGATTTTTTCTTATGCTTCGCGGTTCTTTCTGGCTTGTTATCTTAGTAGAAACGATGTCGCAAGGAATGTATATACGGTAAACTGTAAAGACGTAGATTGTAAAAGCTCAATATTTAAAGCTCTGAATATGTACAGATGAATCAAACGACTTCAATGCGTCAAAACTTTTAAACAATTATCAATAAAAAAATTGATTCATATAAATAATTAAAATTTTATGTTTGATTTTATAGATGAATAAAATGGCTTGAATTATACTGTTTGATTTTATGTTTGTTTCATATAAATAATGAATATTTTAAAAATTAATGAAGCAACTTTACTTCTATTTAAACGTTTTCAAACAGATAAAAGTTAAAAGTTTTCAAAATAAAATCAAACGGTATAATTCATGCCGTAAATAAAACAAAATCATTTGATTATAAACGATATCAAAGTTTGATTATATTTACCGTTTGATTTTATTTTAATCAAGCAGTAAATAAATATATTTTATATCGTTTAATATAAAAGTTTGATTATTTTTACAGTTTCATTGGTGGAAACATAAAAATACTTCACCCTTTTTCAGAATCTAAATGAATTATTTATCAATATGATGCAGGGATGCACTACGACTCCCATAATCAATCAAGAACATAAGTTATAAATCCATGAGTGCTATAGTGTATAATTGTCTTTCTATTTATATTCTAAAATAAGATAATTAAATCATAAAAAAATAGATTTAGATTAACATTTTAAGCCTAAAATATTTAGATCGTGATCCGCAGTTGGAAACAGATCAACGATTGAGGACGAATCTGCTAGAATCGACGGTGCTGAAGAGCCGAGTGCGGAACCCGGGAAAGTGAATAATTGCAAGCTTCAAAATTCCGGAATTCGACTTCTGCATCCCGAATTAGAAATCAAAAACTGGAAAAGCGTGAAAGTGCGGGAACCATGTTTCGTAAGTGGAGGAGCCGACACCGCAATCCGAACCGTAAATCGAAAATCAGGAAGGTGTGAGAGTGCACAAGACTTGTTTCTCATTGAGATATATTGATTTTTATTTTAATTAATGTATATTTTTTTAATAATAACATTTCAAGTGAAAATATAGTTAAATTAAAAGATGGGTGTCTAAAGTTTAGATTAATTTTAATAATGTATATTTTTTTAATAATAACATTTCAAGTGAAAATATAGTTAAATTAAAAGATGGGTGTCTAAAGTTTAGATTAATTTTAATGTAATTTCTATTAACATGTATGTCAAAAAATATTATGATTGCATATACTATTTTTCCAAGTTACATATTTGCAAAGAAAAACAACATGATTATATTAGGCATATTTAAAAATAAATTTTAATTTATTAAGAAAAAAATGTGAAAACACAAAAGCAAACTGAACAAACTTAGAACTTGAAAAAGAGCTCCTCTGGTTTGCTTAACAGTAATAGATACATCAATTCCTATAATTTACTTGCAAACCTTGAAGCAAATAAATTGAGATCCTATAATTTACTTAGGAACCACCGAATAATTTACTAATCGCTTGTCGGAAGCACTAAGCACTAAGAATTGCAAGTTTCAGAAGTCTCGAAGCCGATTTCTAAATTCTGAACCGGAAAGTGGAGAAGTCCGGAAATGCCATTTAAAAAGTCTAAGATCCAAATTCTGAACTGGAAATCGGAAACCGAAAAGGTGTGAAAGTGTGGGAACCCTGTTTTGTAAGTCAAGG
This sequence comes from Pseudotsuga menziesii, assembly GCA_001517045.1. Classification (NCBI taxonomy): domain Eukaryota; kingdom Viridiplantae; phylum Streptophyta; class Pinopsida; order Pinales; family Pinaceae; genus Pseudotsuga; species Pseudotsuga menziesii. The sequence goes on along the minus strand of LPNX010432851.1, from coordinate 299,115 downwards.
AGCCGACTTCAGCAATCCGAACCGGAAATCGGAAACCTGAAAGGTGTGAAAATGAGGGAACTCTGTTTCGTAAGTTCGGGAGCTGATAATCTCTATAAATAAAAAACATTCACGCTCTAGGTATTGAAAAGGATATTTAGATCGAATTTATTTCATTTTGTTGTTTATTTTTGGTTAATATTTTGAAAATATATATGTAAAATTCGTGTAAAGATTTAGCATGGATTTCTTTTTTTCCTATTTTTCTATTTAGTTAATTTTTAAATTAATAATTCTAATTGACTTATATATGCTGAAAGGCTGCATTTTTTAAAATACAACAGCACTTTAGCTCGGAGATTTAGCTTGGACCTCATTTTGTTGTTATTTTTAAGCTTAAGGCTTAATTTGCTAGAAGATCTAGCCTGAAATTCACAATTCATTTTTCTGTTTTTTGGTTTAAGAATATAATTTTGAAATAATTATTTCAAATTCATTGGTCGATCAAGTTTGGAATTTCTCTTCTTTCTTTTCTTTTTAGACTGTAATTTTCAGAATATTACGGAAAATTTGTGTGAATTTTTAGGATGGAATTTGTATTTTTTAAAATATAACAACACTGTAGCGTGAATATTGAGCTTGTACTTCATCTTATTGTTCCTTTTTAGTTCGATGCTCAGTTTGCAAGGATATCTAGCTTGAAATTCCCCATTCATTTTCCTGTTTTCTGGTTTAAGAATCTAATTTTGAAATAATTGTTCCAAATTTGCTGAATATAATTTTGAAATAGTTATTCCAAATTCGTTGAATATATTTTTTAAACAGTTCTTCCAAATTCGCTAAGAGAACAAGTTTGGAATTTCTCTTCGCTCTCCACACAAAGGGAAGTCACCCAACAATGGAGTTGACGCAGGTCGCTTGTATCAATGGAAGACACTTAGAAAGAATGGTGGGGGATGAATCTCTCCCTTCATATCTAGAGGATCTCCCAACCTGTATCGCTCTCTTTAGAGTTAAATGAGTTCTTCAAATTAAAATGTTGTTTGTTCATTCCACAAATAGAGTCATCCCCTTTTTAACAACGATTCACATTATTTGACAAGATCGAACTCAGAATCAACATGGACTATCTTGGCTTCCACAAACTGGTAATAAGCTCGTACTTCAATAAAAATCAACGCAAAACAATTGGAGAATTCCAAGAAGGACTCCTTTTAATGTTTGTGGAAGCTGCAAAATTTTATTTAAATTAATGGCTGTCACTATGAAGTCTAATTGGAAAGAATGCGAACAGATAGAATAAAACCTGAGCGTTTTCAGAACGTGTATTTAACTGATCAACTCCATGCTGCCTTCTTCGGTCCCTGTTGGATCACGGGATATAATAACCAAAATTTTAACCATGGGCGTGCTGCACCTATCAAAATATTCTTAAATAGTTATTCTGTAAAAGAAAATTATGATAGATAAGTGATAAGAAATAATAAGTTCAAACTTTAATTAGCCCATGTACCATGCTCGCACCCAATAACCCAATGCCATTCAACAAATTATTATTTTTTAAAATATTTCTAAATTGCAAAGTCCGAATTTCGAACGAGAAAGTGGAGAAGTCCAGAAATCCCATTTAAAAAGTCTAGGAGCCAAATTCCAAACCAAAAATTAGAAACTGGAAAGGCGTGAAAGTGCAGGAACCCTGTTTTGTAAGTCAAGGAGTTGACTTCTGAAATACGAACCATAAATTAGAAACCGGAAAGGTGTGAAAATGGGGGAACCTTGTTTCGTAAGTCGAGGAGCAGATCATCTGTATAAATAAAAAAAATTAGGCTCTAGGTTTTGCACTTAGATTTAGTTTGGAATTTATTTCCCTGTATTTCTCGTTTTTGATGGTAAATTGACAAAAATCCTTATATCGGATTTATTTCATTTTGTTGTTTATTTTTGGTTAATATTTTGAAAATATATATGTAAAATTCGTGCAGATATTTAGAATGGTGTTCTTTTTTCTTATTTAGTTAATTTTAAATTAATAATTCTCTCTAATTTACTTATATATGCTGAAAGGATGTATTTTTTTAAATACAACAATTTATCTTGGAGTTTTAGCTTGGACCTCATTTTGATGTTATTTTTAAGCTTAAGGCTCAATTTGCTAGAAGATCTAGCTTGAAATTCATGATTCATTTTCCTATTTTCTGGTTTAAGAATGTAATTTTGAAATACTTATTCCAAAGTTGCTGGCCTATCAAGTTTGGAATTTCTCTTCTTTTTTTAATTTTCTTTTCTTTTAAGACTGTAATTTTTAGATTATTCCAATAAATTTGTGTGAATTTTTAGGATGGAATTTGTATTTTTTTAAAATATAACGGTACTGTAGTAAAATATCCCGCAGTAATATATCAAATCAACTATATCCAATATACTGACAGGTTATCTTCTGCATAGCATTCAACAACCCTGAACTAATTTTATTTTCCTATATAATCAATAATTAAAATAATAGAACAATTTTCTATGTGTTATATAATTCAAATAATACAACAATGCTATGTATGGTTATATTTGGAATGTCCCCAACAAGATTTAAAAAAATCATGTGGATCGTTAGCCTCGAATTAACTTCATTCAATAAAATAAAATAAAAAATAAAACTTTAATATAATCTTGTCGTCCTTTCGATTTGCATTGAATATGGGCTTTACATAAATTTAAATTTTGTATTCCAGAATACAAAATTTAAATAAATCATTAATCTTGCATTAATCGGAATACAAAAAACTATTCTGATTTTCATTCTTGTATTGAATCTGTTTAAATATTAAATGATATATTTAAAAATTAATCTATACATTGTGTAATAAATGAAGAAGAAAACATTGATTACAATTAAGAATGAAAAAATTATTGCAAACAAAGTTATGAATCTAACATACTTATTCATGACTCCTGAATTTCGCTTTCAGCAGTGCAGAACACGGAAATCGGAAGTTACAAGTTCGTAATAAAACTTTCTGTATTTATGACTTCTGCTTTCCACAATGCAGAATGCAGAAATCGGAAAAGTCTTTGTCTCATATTTTTTATTATTATCTTATTTCCTGATTTCCGCTCTCCGCATTGCAGAATACAGAAAGCGGAAGTCGAGAATCATGAATAAGTATGTTTAATTCGTAACTTTGTTTGCAATATTTTTTTCATTCTTAATTGTAATCATTTTTTCTTCTTCTTTATGCATTTATTTTTGATTTTAAATATATTCCTATCGAGTTGTTATTAAACACTATTACTTATTGACTTTATCATACACCATAACTATCCCTTCTTTGAGAAAAGAAAAAAGAAAAAATAACAATAACAAAATAAATAAATTATTTCCTTACATGTATGGCTTAGGGATGAAAGCATAAACAAGAATCCTTACAAATGGTTTTATTAACAAAGCCAAAACTTCATATAAACAATCATCCTTCTAAACAATTTTACTACTGTATAAATTATTTTATGACCCAATAAAATTGAAGCCGTAACGAACAAGTTGGGTTTGTCATATAGACACATAAACTGAAAGCTATGGATCTATCATCGACCCATCCAAAATCACACTGGATTTAACGTCTCTAAGATACATTTCCACCCGTTTGTTTCAATGAACTAACAATGGCAATTTATACCAACAATTTAGTCATTAAGTGTTTGTCTTCTGTACTCTAGTATCTACTAGAAGGTTAAGTCCACATGTTTGGTAGTCTCGCAAACTATATTGTGTTGAAGTTTTTGATGCCAATCACAACGCTGATTCAATATCTATTCCAGGAAAGTCAATGGTAGTTAAGAGTTATTAAGTATGAAAACATTTTATGGTTCTAGACGCCAATGCAAGAGGCCAACAAAAATAATCTGCATTGCATAAAGAGAGAGATTGCAACCATCTATGCTACTTTACACCCCACAGTAATATATCAAATCAATTATATCCAATATACTCACAAGTTATCTTTTGCATAAAATTCAACAACCCTGAACTAATTTTATTTCCTATATAATCAATAATTCAAATAATACAACAATTTGCTATGTTATATAATTCAAATAATACAACAATGCTATGTATGGTTAGATTTAGAATGTCCCCAACAATATTAAAAATAAATCATGTGGATCGTTAGCCCCGAGTTAACTTCATTCAATAAAATAAAAATGAAATAAAACTTTAATACAACTTATCGTCCTTCTGATTTGCATTGAATATGGGCTTTACACAAATTTAAATTTTGTATTCCAGAATACAAAATTTAAATAAATCATTAATCTTGCATTAATCAGAATACAAAAAGCTATTTTTTATTTTCATTCTTTCATTGAATCTGTTTAAATATTAAATGATATATTTAAAAATTAATCTATAAATTGTGCAATATAATGAAGAAGAAAAAATGATTACAATTAAGAATGAAAAAATTATTGCAAACAAAGTTACGAATTAAACATACTTATCCATGATTCTCGACTTCTGCTTTCCGCAGTGCCGAAAATGGGAATCCGAAGTTAAAAGTTTGTAACAAAACTTTCTGTATTTTTGACTTCCTCTTTCCGCAGTGCGGAATGCGGAAATCGGAAAAGTCTTTGTCTCATATTTTTTATCTTATTTCTTGATTTCCGCTTTCCGCATTGCGGAATGCAGAAATCAGAACTTTTATTTTTATTTTTGCAATTTTTTTTTATTCGCTTTTCATTTTCTGCGGTGCAGAAAGTGGGATGCAGAACTTGGATATGTTTTTGGGTCAGCTCCTCGACTTAGTTTTTAGGAACTACTAATTTTAGTTTTCTCTTTTCATCTTTAGAAAACCCATGCTTGAGGATTTCAAATGTGCGACCGAAGTTGTTTTCCTGGATTTGTCGAGGTTCCTCTATAATTTAATGCTACTTTTGTTTACACATGGAGGGACATAGTTCCTACCTATTATAAATTTTTTTGTCTGCCATAGGGTTTCATGATCATTATTCTAGCAATTAGAGTTATCCCTAAATCTTGGGATGTTCCCTTTCTTTAATAGTAAATATTTTTTGATATTAGGGTTTTGATGTCGATGTTTTCATTAGAATTCTCCCCGGACCCTTTGGTTGTTCCTCTATTGGAGTGTTTTTAATTTTTTTTCTTAGGTTCTGTTCTTTATCTCCTTTAATATCTTGGGTTTTCTGTTGATCTTTTCTACTGTATTCTTTGTGATGGATATCTGATTCTTTCTGTTTATGGATATGGGTTGGGAAATAATATGTATATATTAAAAAGTGAGAGAAATAATTATGTTAGTTTAGTATAGAAATATTTTAGTCCATATATGTATATGTATGTTAGTTTAGTATGTGTAAAATTTTTGTATATATGAGTTTTGAATTTGACAATTTTTTATTTTGCAAAAAAATAAAAAAATTGTATGTGAGTTTTGAATTTGGCATTTTTTTATTTTACAAAAACAAAAATTTACTATGTTATAATGGAAATAGTGATGATAGGAATAAATTCAGTAGCCAAATGACAAATATTTTAGGTTCTTGCACCAATTCAACTCTTGAAATTCACTCATTAGTTAGAAAGTTTCTCTATCTGTGGAAAAAGAATTCTCCAATCTGATCAAAAGTCTAAAAAACCAATTACAATGACAATTGGCAGCTATTACATGAATTTAAAGGAAATACATAGAATGACTTTGACAAGAGTTTTAAATGTAAACACTTTTCCCATTGAAGCCCTATTTTTCATCATTCAGACTTCATACTTGTCAGTCTCACATTTCTACAAGTTTACCTTTGTAAGATTTATTATTAGTCAAATAGAAGTTAAATTATTCACCTTCAAAAGTATAATCCCTACTATTCATGTCGCATGAAGTTAAGCACTACCAAATCAACTATTTCTAAAACATTTACCATTCGAAGAGTCAAACTGAACCACAATTCATAATATTTTTACCCTATAAAACCTGAACTTAACGATTCCTCTAAATTTTACGTCAGAGAATGAAAAATAATTTACCGCTCTTATAGGAATATATCAAATATTTAAACAAAAGAAGCGTTAAATTATAGAGGAACCTGGACAAATCTAGAAAAACAACTTCGACTGCACATTTAAAATCTTGAAGCACGGGTTTTCCAAAGATGAAAAGAACAAACTAAAATTAGTAGTTCCAAAAAACTAAGTTGAGGAGCTGATCAAAAAACATACCAAAGTTCTGCATCCCACTTACCACGCTGCGGAAAACACAAAGCAGATTAAAACAAAAATTGCGAAAAGAAAAACCAAAGTTCTGATTTCCACATTCCGCATTGTGGAAAGTGGAAATCAGGAAATAAGATAAAACAATATGAGACAAAGACTTTTTCGATTTCTGCATTCCGCACTATCGAAAGCGGAAGTTGGAAACACAGAAAGTTTTATTATGAACTTGTAACTTCCGATTTCCGTGTTCCGCAATGTGAAAAGCAGAGATCCATTATTTTCAAGTCATCATGGAAACCCATTCCCAACTTCCGCTTTTCGCAGTGCGGAACACAGGAATCGAAGTTACAAGTTCGTAATATTTTACCATCAGTTACAGAAAAGACTCAATATTTTTACCCTCTCGACATTCCTTTGCACCTCTAGGTTGAAATGCTAGTTTATACTTTCTTAAAGTTTTTCATACTTTCTACATTTTAATCTAACATTCATTCTAACTACTTCCATATAAATCATTTTCATAATTTCTATTTTCTCACAATCTCAATCAATCATTATTATTTTACTGAGATAATTATATTGATAACTCATTTTTCGAAGGAATCCATAATCATTTTCATATATGATTTCTACTAGTGACATAATCAACTTTTACAATATTGTGAAATAGTGCACAATTTTTGTCATAATTATTGTGCTCATTTATTTATAGTAACAACTATCTCTAGACATTCTAATAACATTAGTATGGTTGTGTGCTTCAACTTCACCTTGTAAAACTTCACATAAGGTTAAAATTTGTGCACATTATTAAGTATATGTATATCATTAGTATGGTTGTGCTCATTTATTTATAGTAACAACTATCTCTAGACATTCTAATAACATTAGTATGGTTGTGTGCTTCAACTTCACCTTGTAGAACTTCACATAAGGTTAAAATTTGTGCTCAGAAAATTTATCTTTTCTTTTCTTTGGGGGACATCAGCCAAGCAAAAAAAGTTCCATTTGGTGGATTGGCACCTCTTAGCTCGTCCCATTTCCCAAGGGGGATGGGGAATAAAACATCTCCCTTTCTTCAGTTTATCTCTGAGGATGAAGAATTTCTGGTATGCTCTGAACCATACTGGCATCTGGAATCATCTACTAACTGCAAAATATATGAAATTTTTTCCATTGCATACATGGTTCATAATTAAAAAGTTCAGATACTGGAATGCCTCACTTATTTGGAAATGTTTTCTTAAAACTCTGCCTTGGATTGGAAAAGGATTACTTTGGCAAGTGGGAAATGGATCAGAGGTCTGTATTGGCATGGACCCTATTGTTGGAATGGGCAGCTCCTATATTCTCTCAGCTGCATTGAGAGATTACCTGGAAGACTTTGGGATCTGTACTCTTGAACAGGCAAGAAACTACACCTCCCCTGCTACAAGTTATTGGTTTACTGCTGAGGAGCTTGATCTCTATGAAGAATGGAGTGAACAATGGGAAATATATATCAGAGGTCTGGAATTCAATAGAATTCATTTAAAAGAAGAGCGTGATATGCTCCTGTGGTCTCACAGCAATTATGTGGGCCCTATCAGTGCCGCTATTGGTTATGACAGTTTATCACAAACTAACATTTCTGAGGAGAACAACCTGGTTCTGAACACTCTGTGGACATTAAAAATTCCGTTGAAGCTAATCTGTTTCTGCTGGCTGTTGGTAAATGAAAATATTCTCACTTGGGATCATCTACAATCTCGTGGGTTTTCTGGTCCTAGTAGGTGCGTCGTTTGTGAAAAGAATTGCGAAGACATTTGCCATCTGTTCTTATTATTCCCTTTTACCGTGAAAATATTCACCCACTTTTCAGTTAACCTCGGATTTCCATTACCTCCTTTCAACTTTGTTCAGTCTTTTTTATCCCATTGGTTTAATAGCATAGCCAGCTCTGCTTCTTTCAGATATACTTCGTTATTAGTCTTCTGGTTCACATGGCTTCTCTGCAACAATTGTCTTTTTGAAAATGGGAAACCCCTTGCCTCTCTCCTTATTTCTAGAATCGAGAGTTATCAAACTCTTTACCCTGTTGCTCAAAATACTATTAAACGCCGGCAGATTGGTCCTAAACCGAAGCATATCTTTCCATGTGGATACTTTGATGGTGCTGCATCAATGAATGTTGGAGGAGCTGGGTTTGTGATCTATCTTAGTGAAACCCATTACTATAGTTTCTCAATGGGCTGTGGATCTAGCACAAACACCAGAGCAGAACTCTTGGCTCTTTGGTCTCTTCTCAGAGTGAGCTGTTTGATGGGTCTGCCCATACATATGATTTTTGGAGATTCGATGGTGATTATTTCTTGGATTAACAGACATACAGCCCTTGAAATTCCCACATTGATGCACTGGTGTGATGAAATAATTTTAATGTTGCAGCTTGTCCCACAGGTGACCTTCAAACATATCTTCCCAGAGCACAACATGCTAGCTGATGGTCTTTCAAAGCAAGCACTGAAATTGGATGTGGGATCAGGATTTTTCACTGAAATATTGGATGGGAAGGTCTTTGAACAGGGCAATTTTACACTTTTTTAGCTGCTGTTTATCTTCTTTTTCAGCATTTGAATGATATGCAGATGTACTTCTATTTCTGTCTGTTATAGTGGAGACTTATCAGCTAGCAGGTTTTTTCTTTGGAGTATATGTTTGCAGGAAACTTTTGATTATTTAGTATATTCTGACCTGATTATTCAGGGATGATGAGAAAAGTATGCTACGATCAGACTTTGTTTCTTTTTGTTTGTCTGGCTAGTTTGCAGACCTTTCTTTTGGTCTATGTTGTGGAGCTGGAATTTTCTCCCTCCTGTCATGTAGATGGATGATGTTTATTATGTCTTTTGATTCTTATGAATATCAAAGACTGGTATTTTTTCCTCTGAAAAAAATGTATATACAAATATAAGTTAGATATTCCCTTAATATTTGATAATGTTTCATTTCTTTCCTATCATCATTTTTTTAAGAAACTTAAATACTAACTCCAAATAATATAAGATTTGCAATTTGGGACCGCTTCCATTTTATATGAATTCTCTACCTCTAATAATAACTATGTACATATAAGTGTTACATATAATTATGTACATATTAGAAAATTCAATTTAAGTAAGTATCATATCTAGACATGTAATCTTGTAGATGTATTTGAACCCTCTTACTAGCATGATACTACATATATCATTATTCACCTTCACATCATATTAATATAAAGTTAATATTTTGTTGACATAAATTAATATTATCTTTCTCTCTCTTTTAGTTTCTCCCTCTCTCTTTTGGTTCAATTAATAAGTCAACATGCTCAAGAAAATATAAACACTCACTAGTATTCATAGATTTTAGGGTATGATTAACATTATCATTCTAGTACTTAGAATTGTATATAAAAAAATGATAATGTAATGTCATAGCCACAATTACAAGATTTATTAATTTAAAAAAAGAGTAGTATTGAAATAACCATATTTTTCTTATACATATGCAAATGAAGGGTTTTCGGGAATAGTCATAGTAATTTGTTCATTGGTAGTGCACCGACTATTCAATACATTGGGAAAATAAATAATTTTTATTCCTTTACATTTGTCACCTTCTATTGTCCAATTGAGGTTCACCTTTATTTCTATTTTTATTTTATATATTTTTAAATTGTCTATTAATTATAATCACTTTATTTTCATGGTTATGTAGTTCAAATTTTTTAAAATATTCTTAATAAAATGGTTATGTAGTTCAAAATTTTCAAAATATTCTTAATGAAATGAACTCAATTGCTCATATAAAATTAATTTTAAAATTCCTTTGATTAATCAATCAAATGAACATAAGTACGAGTTCTTCTACATAAAGTGGTTAATACAAACTTTAATAAATGCATTTTTTTTTCTAAACCCCCTTCTTTCATTCATATATCTGTATATAGAAAGAAAGTAAGTTAACTTCAACACTTCAAATTTAATGAGAAAATGATTATTTATATTTAAGCACATCGACTTTTTCTCTTTAGATATAATTACTCACTAAAAACATGAACTTATTACAATGATTCTTTCAAAGTTTCAATGGACTCCTTAACGAAGAGCTCATTTGCTAACATTTAATAACTATGGCACATTCGCAAGTCCATGCTTAAGACATTGGAGAGAAAACAAAACATTTTTGTTAATAAGTTTAGCATTTGGCCTTTATATCACCCATTCAAATTCCAATGATTAAAATAGATTTCTAATATTGAATTAAATAAGTGATTATACTAGTGATTATTAATTGTTCCTAAATTTATATTTAGATTAGTTTTGGAACTATTTACTAAGTTTAAGTGATAATATGTTATAATTCCAACAATTAGTTTATAATGCTGATTTGGATACATTCTATCCATATCCATGTTTAAGAGTATATATATACAATTTTCACTACCTATATACATGTGCCAAAGTTGGCTATTAACACATATATTATTTATAATACTATACGTGAATGCATGCTGATATATTCACTTATACAAACATATAATGATATATTATTCATATAAAAATTTTGATTATGAATGAGTGGGTTCCTCACTCTATTCCAAAGAATTTCCACCGTGTTCAGATTTATATTTATGGTACGTTGGACAATCAATTCCCACTCAAATTGTCAATTTACTTTTGAAATACTCAATCATCTTACAAATTACTTTAAAAAAGAATACTATGTCTATATATATAGACACAAATATTATAATAATATACAATCTTAATATTATAAAGAAGATTTGTGGGAATTGTTTCCAGAATGGTTTTGAGAAAAATCAAATAAAAATCAATGAGCCATTTAATTTTTGGAACATAATCCACCACACGATTATTTACTATGGGTCTGTGTGGCGTTGAATTCATATATAAAATGCCTTGATCTAATTAAAAAATATATATATAACATTGGCATCCTCTTGCTATCCACGTCCTAAGAAATTAAATAAGTATAATTAGATTCTATATACATCCATTTTAATGAGACTTCTTGATTCTAATCAAGATTAAGATGCCTCTTGCATGGACACCGACACTCTCTATACGCAAGCCAAATAATTAATGATTAAGCACATGTCTAATTTTACCGTTTGTTATTTATGCTATTGCTCATAATCCTATTTCCACTACAATATTACCATTTACCCTACTAATTTATGTGAGTATTATGGGTTCGTTGGGATGAAGTGCGTCAATTTCATACCAACCTTAGCTAAATAATTAGAATTAACTAGAACTCGATGATATACTTTCTATTTTGTTGCAGCAACCTTATTTAAAAAATTAGAATCAGCTAGAGCTCAATGATATAGTTTCTATTTTGCTACAGTTTCTATGATCGGGTCGCGGTTTCCTATTGTGAATAGTGTTTAATAATGTTTCCATATACAGTTTATTCATTATAGCAATGTTTATATTTACCAATTTATCAAATAATAGTAATGTAATGTTGGAATCGAGATTATTACTAGCACAAAGATTATTAACAAATTTATGAACAGATTATTACAACCCTTTGGGAAAGCGAAAATCTACTGATTGTAAATGAATGAACATCTACCATGTGTAACATCCCATTAACCCAAGGTCTAGTAACAAGGAAAAATAGATTTTTTTTTTCGAGTGCTAATCTAGACAAAATATTGTGTTGCACTGAATTTTAATATTAATTGCATCGCAACAGCTTGTACTTACGAATCTTGGGAGGAAGGTAATTCATAAGATGCACAAGTCGAAATTTATGGATGCTCTCGGGGGGAAATGGTTGTTTTTCACAGTGGAGGAGGCCATAATCGCGTGCAACGATTTTCTTCACCCTGAAAGTTGAAGGGATTCACTTGAATCTGGGTATTTCTAGACATTTTGCATTTAATCAATGATGACTATACTATAAACAAGGGTTTGGTTTTAAAAGCATTGGACGTTATTTTCCTTTTAAATTTTCTTGTGTAAAATTTACCAACTTTTTAATTAAGCTTGGTCAATAATGTTTCTTCTCATATGATATTTCAATGAAAAGGAATTTTATTTATTTTTGGTCAATAATGATGCTTCTCATGTTTTTCTAGTGATGATGATGATCTTACGCATTGAAGGATTGATTCAGTCCATGTTTGGCCTTTCCATATTTGATGTGAGAATGGTGAGCTTTATAAATTAGTTACTTCCCAAGATGATTTATTCAACTCCATAACGAACACATATAAACTGACGTGAACCCTCTTTAGGTCTTTGTAACTGTATTTCAAATTTTGTGCATTATGGAAGAGAAAGATAAACTCACATCGTGAACCCTCTTTAGGTCTCTGTAACCGTATTTCAAATTTTGTGCATTATGGAAGAGAAAGATAAATTCACATCTTGAGGTTTTCTTATATTTGTTTCAAATCATGCACACTATGGAAGATAGATTCACATATTGCATGTAGACATTTAACAAGCTAATGTAAATGTGCTCTTCTTGGAATCCTGATTTTTTACTTTGAAGTTTGGCTAATCTCAAAGTTCAACTTTGAACAAATTGTTAAAAGGATAGGGGGCCACCTTGCCATTGACTCGGCTCATTTACCTATCATTGTCAGTGTTGTAATGTCCCAAATTTTGCATTGGGTCACAATGGAAAAATCACATTTTCCATATTCATGAAAGTTGTCAAATGGATGCAAAAAGTCAAATAATTGCCAAGGAGGAAATTGCTAGTTTCTTAGGTTGGGGGTGGAAGCTTTGATATTTGGAATAAGGGGGATAATAAATTATGTTTAGACGTTAGAAGGGGATAAATATTTAATAATGTAGCTTATTAAATACATACAAGAGAAAATGGAAGTGGCAATGGAGCATGAAGACAAATGGAGACTATGGGGCCCACACTAGCTAGAATTCCTATGTTAAATGGTATCTTTCTCTTGCAAATTCTAATATATGGGAAGCCTAATGTTTTTGGATGGATTATAAGGATAATATACATGTCCGTATACTTCATAGGTCGAATTTGGGATGAATTGTAACTTACATGGGAGAGGAAGAGCCAAATGGGAGTTTCATGGACACTTGGCTAGATTCCCCTTACATTTATGACATCTATGACACTAATGATGGAGATTCTATGACAGTTATGACACAAGTCAGATCTGAAGGCTGATATACTGACATACTGACATGTCAGGACTGAATAGAGCATCTTAGAGGTCGAATTTGGGCGTTGGAGAATGCCAAGAGGCTCCTACTCAAATTTGGGAGAAGAGGGAAGGTGAAGAGAGAGGCCACATGGCATAGCATGAGCAGCAACACCAATTCGACTTGGATTTGGTTTATGGATGGATTTGGAACCTTAGAAGACTAATAATGTTTATAAAATACAGGGATCAGCCATGAGAAGAGGCTTTTTCTCATTTGTGAAATTGTCATTTGTGAATTGTGAGAACTAGTGGATGACTAGTTTTCTTGCTTAATCCAATTTCGAGGGTGAAAGATTTCCATCCTAGTTGTGTTTGGAAAGGCCACTTAGGTCTTTCATGGAGCTTTAATGGAGACTTATTTGCAGGTGTAATCTAAAGGAAAGCATGTGGATTCTTCTATTGCAGCAATATCTCTCAACTATTTCCAGTTTTCACACCATATTCATGCCAATGGAGGGATTGCGCTTTGGGTGAGATATTGATCTCTTTGGGGAAGATTATAATTCCAATTATGTTGTGTTATGATGTATATTCTATTTATTTCACATTCAGGAGACTCTCAGGTTTAAATACCCAAAATAATTCATTTAAGAATGTTGAACAATGAAGAAATAGTGTCATTTCCCCACTATCTTGTTGTGAACCATTGTAATGATGATGATTTCAAATTGGGATAGCCTTTAATTGTCCATTTATGATTGTAATCAGTTCAATATTCTTTTATATTCATTCTCAAAAAGTTTCAAGTCGAAATTTCCAAGAGTTGTATGTCAAAATGACTTTTAATGAGCAAACAATGACCATTTCCACTCCATTTTGATATATGCCATGTTAATGCTTATTATTTCGACTGGAGGAACGTATATATGATAAATGTATGATGTATGGACTATAATTAATGTTTATTTTAAGTCTCATGTTCATTACTTAAGCATTGGAAGCCATTTTACTCATTTTTATTGCATTGGGAGAAGATTTGGTGCATTTTCCCCAAGGGTCAAAATTGTGACTTGGGAGTTGTTTTGGAAAGAGTCATAACAGCCTGTATAAACTGAACCATGATGAATATGAGACTTTGAAAAGGTCCCTTACACATACCTAGCCTCTGTTCATAAATTCAAGTGACTTTTGGATCATTGGTGAAGCCATTTCCGGCAATTAACCAGGGGGAATTGGGGCCTTAGTTTGCTAGTAAAGACTCCTACTTTGAACAAAACATTAAAAAAGTTTGCAGAAGTAATTGGGAGGTAAAAAAACATACTGAGAATTATATTTAATTTATATTATCATTCATGTACTTTCATAGAAATTTTGGAAGCATTTGGGTCAATTTGGAGGTCTAGACATCAAAACTAGTCAAGAGCCAAAATTGTGAAAAAATTGGAAAATTGGGCATTTTAAAAATTCCAAAAAGGGGAAATTACAAGTGTTGGGTCATTATGGTCTGATCTACATTTTCCAAAGGATCGATTGAATATCAAGGATCCCACATCCACACTAACGGTCATTGCGATCCCAGTAAGAGCATATGGGAAGTGCATTACATATCTATCCCCCTCATGACTATTCACTGCACTTGCAATGAGTTCAATACTTTTGCAAATTTGTGACTTGGAATTATCTAAATATTATATATTATTCTATACTATCTCGATATTTAGTTGATTCCTAAGCAGGGACTTTTACTGAAACATAGATCTGACACATATTGTAACACCCCGGTTTTGACCCCATGGTATTCAATTGCATATGATGTAAGTATCGTTAATAAATCGTGGTGTGGAGCTCAAGGAAAATACCCCACCATCGATTTAGTGTTTTATGTTTCAACAATTAAAATCGATGACGACGATTTATGTGATAGCTAAGCACAATATGTTTTGAGACATCATGTAACTATGCAATTAATATAAATACCACAACTAGCTATGCGCTGCAACGTTAAAGATTTGGGGGCATGATTTCACAAGGAATAGGGAGGGGGAAATAATCAAACCCTTGATCCAATAGGGTAAAGCCAATGTCAAAGGGGAAAATGCACAAAGTTGTCAAATACTCATTTTGTGTTTTGTGCCCAATCATCTAGAAGTTGGTTGGGGAAGTTAATGCATGGGGATGGGAAGAGTATGGGAGTCTAATTCGAATTTGGGAAATCACCCATTTTTGGAAAACTTGTTTTTGAATTCTTGGGCAAGTAAATTCTTGGAAATGCATGCCCAAGCCATTATACCCGTGTCTTTCATTCCTCACCCATTCTCATTCATGTGGGGCTCTCTCACACAACTCGAGCTTACTGAGCTCTCTCCCTCACAATTTGTTGCCGTATCTTCATTCTCCATGCCGATAATTTGTTTTCTGTGTTGTTGGGTGAATGTGAAGAAATGGGCCACGATTTTGGGGTTTGAGGAGGCCGTTTTTTCCCCTGTGAGCAAGTTGGGCACTTCCCTCATGTTTTTCTGCAGTTTTTTTCATTTTTCTCCATGGTTGGGAAGTCATTTTTGTGTTGATGAGTGGATATGTAGCATGGGTTCACGTTTTTGGGTTTTGATGGGGTCATATTTTCTCCCGTAATGCCCAAGAACTCTTTTTGAAATCGTTTTGGTTCCCAAGGTGTTTTTCCCCATTTTATTGGGCCATTTTTTGTTGCAAATCCGTTTTTGGTAATGCCCAGTGGATGGGAGAATAGATCTGGGATTTGAGGGTTTGTAGGAGTCGTTTTTTCCTCAATAAATACATTGAACATTACTTAGAATCATATTGCTCACTCAGGATGTTTTCCCCCAATTTCCATTTCCGTTTTTGGTTCCCAAGATGTTTTGTCCATACCCAGCGATGGTATTTTTCTATGAGGTGCATCCTGGAGTTACCTTGGCTGAGTAAGTCCAAGGAACCCATTTGTTGGATAGATGACTGTGTTTTGATGTGAGGGTTGGCTTGGTTGTGTAAGTCTAAGGAACCCATATGGTATTGGCTTGTTTCCTTAATAGCCTGTGAAACCTAGTTGTTTATTGGCTTGGTTAGACTGTCTATGAAACCCAACTATGTGTTGGCTTGATTGTGGGTGTATGGTATTATTGTGTGTAAGAATGTTGTTCCATAGTTCCTTGTGGAAATCATGCTCATCTTGGGGATGGCATTTATGCTGAGAGATTGATGAGCACATTGGCCTATGGTTGGGTGGAACGTTGCAATGACACAGCTAGTTGTGGGCCAAATTCTCTTCAAGATAAGTATTCTTATGTATTTACCTCTACAAGTGTATTTGTTTTATGAATTACGATGAAGATGATTAATGTGTTGAATGAAATGTATTTTCTTCCGCTGTAGATTTCATTATGCATGTATAAATGTTTTATGTTCAATGCATTTCTTTTATTATGTTCATGGGGCTTAGATCCACGCTTAAATGATAGCAACACCATAGTCGCGTCCTCTCAGATGGGAGGGAACGTGACACATATGTTGTATGTAATGTTTGTGCCTAACATTAATATTTCAACCCAATATGGTTGAAATGTATAATTCAAGCTTAAAAAATGCAAATGAAGGCAACCACATTTAAACTAGAGGATCAACGTTTTGGGAGAACACTGAGTGTTTTAATTTTTATTTTTTTCACAGCAGATACCAATCATACTCTACAACGACTTCATAAAATTTTCATATCTTATAACGACTCAGATCGCTTCAGAGATAAAAACTTGTTTCATATTGGACCTTTGATCTATCAATCAGATTTACCATAAATTGCAAATTGATATTGCAGATTGAAGATCTCAATGAAGAATGCAAGTGGACTCAAACAATTCAAGAATGGATTTGATAATGTCATCTTAGATGGTCTTCAGAATATTAAGCTGATAATTTTGCAGGCAAGAAATTGAGAAGCAATATAATAGTTAGGTTAATGTTGAGGGCTCCATCTCAAATATAATTTTCCACCGAGTATTTGTCCAAAACTAACTTAAGATAGACGGAGATGGATTTCCTTACATTATGAATTCTTTTGTAACAGAGTCATCTCCAATCTTACATTAAATGAATCGGCCTATGTATGTTTCTATTTCAAATTTATGCTAAGCGGGGAGAGGATTTTATCCTTCCCTTTACTCTCATATTCTCATACCTAAACTTGTGTTTCTTATTAGGAGAGTTTATTTTCTATTCTTGAATGCCTTATCTTTCTATAGTCAATAATCTATAGTGTATCCTCTTTATTCATTCGATTTTACTATATTGAAAATACAATTTTGTTATTCGTAATATTTTATCACCAGCAATAGGTATTCAATTGTGTTTTAGAAAATATTACAGACATGTAACTGTTGAAAATATGAGAACATTGTAATGGGCTTTGTTATACTCTAGATTCTGAAAAACTAATATCGGTTTAAGGTTTGCATATCATTGGAATATAAGTCGAGTGCATGGTAACCAATATATGTAAGTCTTTATTATAAATATTACAAACTACCCAACGTTGAACCCTTTAACAAAGAGTGGACTCAAAACTCAGCAATCCATAAAGATTTGACTTAATCTGGTTAGTCACATTCACCTAGTAACACCTAGGGAAGCTATCCAACATGCAATCTATGGGAAATAAATAATCACATGTAAGAGGGCGTTATCCAACACAGTAGTGATGACAATGGGATGAGATCGTAGCATTAGACAACCTCTAGTAGGTGCAACAACTAAGTAATTATTCAACTAGTGGTTAAAGTACATACATGTGCCGTATTTATCATTTCATTTATCAATTTTAATTTAGGAGCAGTTCCATACATAGAGAGTACATTTTGTCTCCAGTAAAGCGGTATTTGAAAATTAGAAAAAGTGCATTGCATAGAGGGGTGATTCCATGAAGGTGGGTAACACTTTTCGGCCAAATTTGGCGATGAAAACCTGATTTTTTACTCATGTGCTAGATAGAACCCCTCGAAACGCATATATGCCATGTGAATTTTGACTTGCAGTAAAAAACAAATTGTAGAATATTATGTTGGCTTCCCAATGATATTTAAAAAAAAATATTCCGATGTCATTTAGTGTGTGAGATTTTTCATGTAATGAACTGTGTGACCTTAAAAATCTGAAGAAGTTAATAAGTGGCTCGTGTCCATCCCCAATAATTCAATATTACATTAATAATTATATATATATATATATATATGAGCATGATCTACACAAAATGTATTGTGGTCTGCATATTTTTTTGTTAATTTATTTCACAATATACAATTATTTATTATTTTTCGAAAGTCATGACATCTGATTTCAACATCATTTTATACACATGTGTGTCCATCCCATCTTTTTTTTCACTGTTTTCAAAAATTGAAAAACCTAAGATACCCTTTTGTGGAGGACACGTCGATGTGTGGGATGCCCATTTTTAAGATATTTTTGGATGTGTATATTTCACCCTGCGGATTTTTCTTTGAGCAGCTTTGAAGTTGTTGTCTGGTTTTCTAAGTGTAAGTTTTAGAACTAATTGAAAAAAAAAACCCATATGAATGCCAAAAAGAATGCATGATATCTCAATGGAAGGAGGATTCGGTGACGAATCTATTGGTATGAACTCTGCTCAGTTGTGTGCCATGAATGGCAGGGTTTACACCCCTAGAAGACATAGAGAAACTTTGATTTTCTTGTAAGAGGGATAATTCTCTGTTTTTCAGGCCCTCGATCCAGGTATTAACATCCCTCGATCGAGGTTTTTAAATAAGCTCGATCGAGGTTTTTAAATAAGCTCAATCAAGGTTTTATTAAACCCTCGATCGAGCTACCGTTTAAACCTCTTTTTATAAATGTTGTTGCACAAGGACCTCGATCGCGGCCTTAAAACCTCAATCGAGGTTTTCTTAAAACCTAGATCGAGGTTTTATTAAAACCTAGATCGAGGTCTTAAAACCTAGATCAAGGTTTTTTTAAAACCTAGATCGAGGTCTTAAAACCTAGATCAAGTTTTTTTTTAAACCTAGATCGAGGTCTTAAAACCTAGATCGAGGTTTTTTTAAAATCTCGATTGAGGTTTTTTAAAACCTAGATCGAGGTCTTAAAACCTAGATCGAGGTATTCTTAAAACCTAGATTGAGGTTTTGTTAAGCCCTCGATCGAGGTGTTATGACCTCGATCGAGGGTTTAAAAATTACTCGATTGAGGTACGTTTTGTGTTTTTTCCGAAAGCGCCTTGCCAAAAAGTGTAACCCAGCTCCATGGATTCACCCAGAGGAGTTTCCAGAATTATATAGTAATAAAAAAAATAACTTAAAGAACAATAAGCCTAAGGTCCTAGAGTTAGACCCATGATTTGATACCATATGTGGCACCCCACACTTCAAAGAAATTCTTATTCAATATATATTATGAATGCAATGCTACAAAATACTAAACAAATGCAAACACACCAAAGGAATACTAATTTATATATAACATGAAATAAATAATACATTGAACCTGATTTGATGTACAAGATGTTATTGATTTTTTATTATCTTTTGTTGTGGCTAAGGGCTTTGTTCCATCATCGATGAACACATGATTCTTGAGAAATTCAATCCTTGAATCAGCTTGCCAATGAAGATAACCCCACTGGTTGACCACCCTACCACTCCTAGGGTACCCTTCTTTCCCTAGGATCCCCCAACCTGCAACGGGGATTGTATAGAAATACCTTTAGCACAATCATAATGCATAGATTCACTAAGGGGCCTCCTAATCCGTTCACAAACTGATTAACCAAACTCTCCATAGTCACATTCAAACTCAATTGATATTATTTCATCCATCCAATATTAGGGAAGAAAAAGTTATCTGAGTGAAAAGCCCTCTTCTCTTATTTATAGCATTTTGAGATTCTCTTTCTCTTTTTCTTATGTAAAATACGATTTATTTATTTCTATTTTGAACTCATCTTAATTCCATTTCTGTGGATTTCCTTCTCATATGCATATGCAATTTCCACTTTTCTTTTCTTACACTTTCTAAATTTTATTTTATCATTGCTTTCCTTAATTCTTCCTATTTTCATTGAAAATATTTCCTTGATTTTTGCTTTTCTCTCCCAACTTTGTGTGTGCATTTGTGTTTCCAATATTTTAATTAGTAATTACTTTCTCTATTTTCTTGTGTATGTGATATTTCCTATTATTACATACATTCTTTGATTTATTTCCAGCTCATGAATTTATTATCTATTTAAATATCATTAGAGCAACTTATATATATTTTAGTGTTATATTTCATTAATTGCATTTCTTTATCACGGTGATATCAAGGGTGCCATGACAATATTCATGCCCTTAAAATACGGTTTCCATGGTGGGAGTTCGTGCGATGGCTGAGACCATGTTAACTCGGTCCTATCTACATTGTGGAGAGACTAATGGTTATTAAGGAATAAGGCAGGCACCTTATTGCGCGCCCCTCAGTTAATCCTCGTGAGTGACCAAGTCCACGACCTACCCTCACGGAAACATGCATATCATGGGTAAAAGAATCTCTCTCTTTCCAATGCATCAGTTGGAAATTAAGCGCTATTGATGTTGGTACATTCCCCTATACAATCCCCATCACCCATATGTGGGTTCATTGGCAAGCATTATCTTTGTGCTTGCACACATACCAACAATCATGTGCATTATTTTTTTCCAAAATCATAAATCATGATATAAATTTTCTCATTATAAACATTACAAAGATTTGACTCATTCAGGAATCCTTGTCCATTGTTGCAACCTTGCGTCAACATGCACTGTTGGTTTCCTGCCACACTAGACAAACCATTAGTAATATATGAGATAACATCGATTCAATATTTTTCCTATTATAACTTAAACGTCTTATAATCAATCAACATCACAACCTCATGCATACAACATGATACATTATCTTTGCATAACTAAGAGTCATATTCATAGATAATACAAAGCTTGAGATAAATAAACCAGCCATAATTTTATCTTATGATCACATTGCATAACAATGAACGTTTTCTATTGCAATCAAATGTATTACTTAATGTTATCTAGCATAATTAAGTAAACTCCAGTAAATCGGGCATTACAATATATTTGAAAAATGAAATAAGAGATATGAGATTATTTGAGATACAATGGAAGTGTCATATATATTCAAATTCTAAGACAACTTATAACAATTGTTCATGAAGGGATGCGTTACTTATTTACTATTATTTATTATTACTATTAATGTTGTTCTTATTATTTAGTATTAATATTAATATTATATACATTATGTATGTTATACTCAATAACCTTAGTGAATTATAGTTTCTTCGATCAACAAGCATCCTGGACTATTGAACATATATCTCTCCTCCACTACATCACTCCCTATCTTGAAAATGTGGGCCTCTTAAAATGTGGGCAATGCCAGTTGTTCAGTAGGATCATCATCAATAATAGTATCCATTTGATCTTTATGAATGGATACATCTCATTTGATAAATACAAAGGCACATAATATGAGACCCATAATTATATATCTTTGACTAAAACCCTACCAAGCACTGGAACTTGTATCGATTCTAGTTGTAGTATTATTGTTCTTCCCTTTTTCATTTATCAAATTATTAGTTTTTGTACCCTTAATCTCTATCCCATCATTAATAGGAATTTTTTCTTGCAATATATTTTTCACAAACTTCATAGTCTCCTTCTTTGTCAACTTAAAGGACAACATATGATAGGATATTTTTATTATTGTTTTATACTTGCCTAGGAAATACTAACCCTTCTACTAAAAATAAATTAAACGATTGGAAAATTTCACAATATTACTTGCATATGCTCAGTCTCTTTAGATTCAAACTTATATGTACTTCAATACACAGTCTTAGGGATTCCATACCAAGATGATAATCTAAGAAAAATCAAGATGGAATTTATTACCTGATGATGGATTGTAGGATTAAAACATGACTAAATGAAATAAGTTGCATGTAGCTCCCTAAGCATTGGTATATATGAAATGACATCATCATGCAAATTGAAACAATGGGTGTTACAACGATTTCTTTGATTTTTGGGTATGCAATGACTAAGGAAACAACGGTTGTGAAATTTACTCCTTTGCTCATTGTTCTCATTTTCAACCTATGATCTCAATGTATTTTCTTGTCAACTTCTTTCATTAGATCATTAGGTCACCTTTTTCTTTGTTAATTTTCATTTTATTTTTGGCAAATTTTTAGATACAGTTTGCATAAGACAAGGGGGTGAGGAAGATGTTAATTAAGTCTAGCTTAGGTGGTTAAGGTTATAAAGTGTTATAATCTACACTTGGGTTCAAACCTTGCATGTGACACATTTTCCCCCCGTGTTTTGATTGGCCCGTTTAGAAGGTACCGATAATCTCACTCTTTATTAAGTGCTTGAGGATTATATGAGATGTTACAACATATTAGCCCAAGAAGTTAGCTCAATTGGTTGCCACCAACCTTGTCATGAATTTGGTTTCTTTTAGGCCATTAGGTGCTCGATTTGAATCCCTTGGGTGAGATGCACTAGTCTAAGCCAACATGTTTGTGAGAGATGCCACCCAAGAGTGTGAAGAAGAATCCCTTGGGTTCCCCCACAAGGTTTTTCTTGGAAAAGATATATGATAAGGGGTTGTAAGTATAAAAATGGTTCAAATATGGAACTGTATGCTTTTGTGGAATTTATTGTCTTCCATTCACTTTTGGTGGGTCCTCTTAACCCATTATTCACTTTGATAATATACCAAACTTGAATCTTGCAAATATTGATCTCAATCACTTTCAGTGGGTCTTACTTCTTGTTGTTGCATTATTGGCATGCATGTGACAACTCCTAACTTAGTTTAGACATTTCAATTTTAGACATACGGAATGGGGATTCAAATTTTTTAATGAAACTCAATGCTAAAACATATTATTGTTGAACCTATGTAATATGCTGCATTCAAAGAAAAAAATCAAGTTTTTATTCTATAAACTTTTTAATTATATTTAACTCAAATTTATGTACAATTTTTTCTTCCATAATTATGTTCTTTAAACCTAAAAAAACATTAACTAACTTTTATTATATTTTCATATAAACAACATAATGCAAATATAATAAAATAAAAGAAATCATAAAATTGATACTATTACCTTCGTTTACCATTACCATTGACTTTATCTTCTATAATAAACTAGTCTAAAGGTTCACAAAACAACAAAGATCTGTTTAAAAAAATACTAATACTAATAATTAAACATATTGGCATGGATTAATAGAAGATTTAAATTTAAAAAATATATACATAAAACTTTAAACCCATTAAAAAATTATATACATAAACCCTTAAAAACTCTTTGTGATTATAGTATTCACAACTTTTGAAACTACTTTTTAAACCATACTTAAAATGTAAAACATAAATACATAAACCCATTGTGATTTTAGTATTCACACACTTTGAAAATACTTTGTAAACATTAGTTCAATAAATGTAAAGTTAGTTTACAAAATCTTATAGCATTTTGCCAAACAATTCTTTACTCTATATATACACCAGCACAATGACAAAGAGAGGTGAAACAAATATGTATAAAAAAAATATACCATTAAATAATTCTATATTCTTTGTATACAACAATGCATTAGTTCAATAAATGTAGAATTAGTTTACAAAATTTTATACCATTTTGCCAACAATTCTCTATTCTATATATACCCCACCACAATGGCAATAGATGATATTTTTTTTTTTTTTTCATATGGAAATATGCATGGGAAACCCAGCAATACTTCCCCACATTAGTGGATGGTAGAGGTGGTAAAACGCCGGCCATTTTTGTAGAAAGCCTAACCCCAAAGGACTCAAGGCTTGAACCCGTGACCTCTCCCCGAACCGAGAGAATGTACGTACGTCTTACCAATTGAGCTAACCCTTGAAACTGGCAATAAAAGATATCATTTAGACGTGAAACAAATATGTATAAAAAAATCTATCATCAAATAATTCTATACTCTTTGTATAGAACAATGCACGAAATAACAATAGAGGATATCATTTAGAGGTGAAACAAATATGTATAAAAAATCTATCATCAAATAATTATATACTGTGTGTACAAGAATGCACGAAAAGATACCATTTATATGTGAAAGGAAGATGTGTTGCTTTCTTATTTATTTATGCAAAATCAATTATCTTATATTTAAAATATAAATAATAAAATATGTATCGCTTTCTAGTTGAAATATATAAAACAAATATTTAATATATATAAAAAAATTAATATATGAAATCGGGTTGATTTTGGTATGTATTATTAATTTTTAAAGCTTTGAAATGCATTAAAAATATTATCATATATCTATTTTTATATTATTTATGTAACTTTTAGTGAATCTTTTTATATTTATATAATCATTTATTTTTTACACTATATCACTTATATTATAAATTTAAATTTAATTGCATTTGGTATGTAAGTCAATGAATATATGATTAAGTCATGTTTATTCTACAATGACAAACAAAACAAACAAATATAAATCATATGTCATAGAGAATGTGAATATTAAATGATTGCCTTCTCACAAGACATCAACATAATAGACAAGTCCTCAAAAAGAATTAAAATTTGAATGATTGGCATCTTAAATGGTCTTAGGAAAAGCCTACGCAACCTTGTTAGGTGGGTGAAATCCATGAGAAAAAGATTTGGGATTTGTTCAAACGGGTATCGGCGACCAACTTAGTCATCATGACTTTATTTTTTGTATTCTTCATTTAGAAAGTGATTATTTATGACGATAGATATTTTATTTGAGATTTGGGGTGGACTACGGTTTATATTTTTTCAATTACAAATGAGGATGAAACAAATATATAATAGAGATTGATTTTATGGCAATCGTTCAAAATAAGAAATAAATAATTATAAAAAAGAAGAATATAAAAAATAAATAGCAGCTAATGAATGGATAAGTGGTGGTGATGCATGGATAACTCATAGTTGAGGAATGGATAACCAACAATTCACGATAAATAACTAGAAGAATATGAAGAATAAAAAAAATTCTAAAGTGTATTCCATTCCATCGCTATCTCTCAACCATTTGATCTTTATCAACATGATCTAGCCACAAACTATGTAGATGTGCTAGTAATACCATACTATATATATAAAAGATCTATTCTTATATTAATTAAGAAGTTTCTACATCTGCCATCAACATTAAATGTTCATTAATCAATCCTATCGAGTAATGTAAAGTTTAAAGGATATAGAAATTTTGGGTGTTACTCGACTAAGCCTGCTATGCAAGTAACTGCTTATGAATGAAACAATCTTCCATAATAGGGTTGGGGGATTATGATAAGTGAAAAATGAAAATATCTGAAGTAGAACTATGACCTTATGGATGTGTGTGTGAGAGGGAGACTTCGATTATAGAATGACACTATATATATAAAATTGGGTTGAGTTAGATATGTAAATATTATTACTTTTTAAAACTTTGCCATATATATATATATAATTCGGTTGAGTATGATATGTAAATATTATTATTTTTTAAAATTTTATATATGTAAAATAAATATTTTCTCATATATATATATATATATATATATATATTATATTTTTTTTATGTAACTTAATTTAGTTATAAATTATTGCTAATTTATTATATTTATATAGTTATTTACATTTTTATATTATAATATATCATTTATATTATAAATTTAATTTTAATTGCATTTTATATTATTTGTAGTCAATGAATATATGATGAAGTCATGTTTATTTTGTACATTAATAAACAAATATATATCTTACCATTGGATGTAGTTTGGGTGGTTTGGAAGAATGATTGTTTCCCTCCCCGCCCAGGTTCAATTCTTGTAAGTGACATGTTGCTTGTGTTAACCCCTTTGTAATAAATGCATGGATTGTGTAATTTGACCACACCTTGATTCTCGTGTTGGGATAACAAGAGTTGGCATTTAAGTGGAGTAGCCCTCTAACAAATGGTAAACCACATTAAAAAAATGTAAATATTGAAATGATTGACTTCTAAAAAATAATATAGACAAATCCTAAAAAATGATTAAAATTTGAATAATTGACATCTTGAATAGTTTTAAGATAAGCTTACACAACCATTTGTATGTTAGCTAAAATGCATGAGAAATACATCGGGATTTGTTCAAACAAGTATTGATTACCAACTTAGACATCATAACTTTATTTGTATTCTTCATTGAGAATCTAAAATGACCATAGTAACATACAAATCAATTTTTATTTCTTTGTCTCTAAGTTTTTAGTCCATCTATAAATATTATGATGTAATATCATTCTTTTTTTTCAAGAAGAAAAAGTGCAGTTCCTTGATATTCAAAAGAATCAAAGATAACAATTACATATCCATGATGCAATGTATCATTTTTTTCCAAAATACTACAAAAAGGATCTCAACAAATGAGCACAAAAGCATGGACTCTCGGTCATAAAAACAACAGCAAAAAAACTGCAGCTACCCCCAAAAGCCTAAAAGTGCTAGTATCAATCTCAACCGAAATTGGTCAGACTTGTCCAGGGAGATTTCTAAAAAACTTGAACCACAAACATACATAATGCTCCTTACATATGCTTGAAAAATCATAACAAAGCCTCTCCAAATGGCCCAAAATAAAACATATGCAACAACCTTCACACACTACAGAACCATATCAACAAAATAACTTCCCCAACCAAGGACATGAACCCATAAGCAGGGAACCCTCGTAGAAGGATCTGTCGCACACAATAAAGGAATGGACTACTGCCAAATACAAGAGAAAAGTCTATGGGAGGTGACCATCGAACTAGTAGTCTAGACATGTAGGAACCTACCCCGACCATAGAAAAGACTGCATGGTGGACCACCACCGACTGCTTGAGAATTACAGCATGCATAAAACCGCCAGAGCAATCAAGTAGCCTCTCCACACCATCTCCGCCTCACCACACCAAGACAAAATAATTCCGCCTCTCTACTATATCGCCACTGCCGCCGCATAAAATAGGTCGTCGCTCAAAGGAAAATTCCATACTCCTCCGGTGTTTCCATAAACAAATATGCCTTACCTAAATCCATGCAAAGGGTGGGAGAGAGAGCGGATAGGGAAGGATCCCTAGCTGCCGATCTCAGTCCATTGTTCGACTCTCAAACCCTATGCTTCCTCTTCTACCAATGGTTTTCATGTAATATCATTCTTATTGCCTCTTGTGAATACACACAACTAAGCATAATCACAAATGTGCAATATTTTATGTCTGGATGAGATGTCTATTTTAACATAGAATTACATAATACATATTCGTTGAACTTTCACATTGGCTGGTTTTGGTGTTATTTGTTTGTTTGTTTTTTTAATTTGAGTAAATTTCTTAGTGGAATTATAGTTTTAAATGGTTTTATAATTTAATTTGAATGGATGAGCAAATATTGAATATCATTTCAAAAGCAGAGAGTTGCAGAATCAGTTTCAGGTTTGCTTGGAATTTTTACTATAACTTATTTTCTAGTACGTTTCATATCATGAATGTTTAAGAAGATGGAAGTGATATCTCTAAGTACATATGATCAAATTTCAGGCATTATTTCTCTATACTTTCTGAGGTATATCCTATGGAATTTAGGGTTTATGAATGGCCCCAAAATCAGTTTCAAACAGGGTAGTTTGGAATTTTCACTATAACTTATTTTCTAGGACCTTTTAGGCTGTGAAATTTCCAAGGATTTGAGGAGACTTATAGAAGTACTTCAGGTAAAAAATATAGACTTTGGTTTGTTATACTTTATAAGATATTCCATGTGAAAGTTAGGGTTTCTGAATGGTCCTAGAATTAGTTTCAAGTAGGCCAACTTCACATCTTCTCTATAACTTCTTTTTTGAGGCTTTTCAAAATGTGAAATTTTTAGGGATCTAAGGAGACATCCCTAAGTACTTCAAGTAAAAATTTCATACTTTGGTTCGCTATACTTTCTAAGATACACCTTATGGAATTAGGGTTTATGGATGGTCCTAAAAACAATTTCAAACATCTTAGCTTGGCACCTTTTCTATAACTTATTTTTTGGGACTTTTTCAGATAAAAATTTCAAAATTAGATTAGCAAAATTGGATATGTGGCATGTTATACATGTTTTTTCTTGGTAAGAGGGAAATCTTGGGAAAGTTACCATCTGGAAATTCAAATTTTGGTCAGACCCGATGAAGGGAGAAGTAACAAGCAAACCTAGTGTAGGTAATGTGAATGTCATCATTTTTGAAGCAGTTTTATTGATTTGAATCTTGGGGGGCATATAGTCTAAGTTTGGATGTAAAAGAATTAAAACCATAATCTTTTAAAGTTTAAAAGGGAGCATAATGGACATGTAATTAATGGGTTTAGTTATTCAAAGTTGACATGGTCAAAAAGACACCTTATAAAAAGGTACTGGATGTGATTGAGAATTGGGAAGAAGAAGTCCTAAACTTGTACTTATTGCATGTAATGGTTCAGATGAATAGAATCCTTCTTCTCCAATTGTCTCTTATGTTTTCATGGCCCTCTTTCATTAATATATTTTTGTCCATGATCCTTTTATGATTTTTTTGGTAGTTTGCACATTTTCTCTCCTCCTCTCTCTTCATTCAATCCTTTTAGGTCTCAACCCTCAAAATATTGATCATTGGTATTAGATAAGGTTACCACTCCATGGGAATGAGGGTTTGACGCATAGTTTAGGTTTGAATATTTGCAGAAATCCCCAGCCTACTTTTGACACTCTCAAAGTCTATTTTTTGGGCCATACATTGTAAGCATAATAGTTGGTCCTCAAGTACTACAAGGTTTTTCTAACCTTGGATATTCATTCACCGTTGCAAGAGAATCATACATGTATTTCACTACATCCATTGATTTGCAACAATTTTAGAAATATTGTAGGGTTTCTATATTGCAGCTAGAGGATCCATGATCTCTACAACAGCCCATGTTTCTCAAACCCTTGCCATCATTTGTGTCCCTCTACACCCTCACTCAAGCATTATTTTATCTTTATACAATTATGGCTGAGCCTAAATTTCATTTTGCATGCATATTGAAGCTTGGGAGACCTCATTCTAACCCCTTTTCAACTTATTTGGATTTGTATGACCACCATAAAATCTCAATGATGGACAAATTAGAGGCCAAACCACCTCTATAAACATTAGATGGACACTACGACCTCTATAGTGTGTTTCCAAAAAGTATATTACAACTCATTGGAAAGGTCTCTGCATCAACTCAAATGGTTATTTCATAGAAATATCTCTTCAATATCTCAAATGGATCTTCAATGGAATTTGATTTTCTTGCTTGCATATAAAGTTATGAACAAATTTGTAACTAGGAATCAAATGCACCAAAAGTCATGAATTTTCCGTAACTTTTTTTATCCTTTTGATTTATTAAATCCCATTGTAATTTTATTTTTACCAATGTAATTACTAGGCATTGGAAGTTTCCGAACGTTAACTTAGTTTCAAGAGAAATAACTTAGTTTCAAGAGAAATATTAATATTGTCATTGTCAACTTAGTTATGGGTCATCAACAAACTCACGGTTATCGATAAACCACACAAAACTCTACAATCCTTCTAGGTTTTGACCCTCAAGATCCAGATCATATATGTACTAAATAAGAAATTGTAACTTGAAGGTTGGTACCGCTCAAACAAAGAGATTGAAGTCTCTTGCTAAGTTGGTGCTTAGTAATGATGATTGGTGTCTACGAAGATCTGTAAGAGGAGGGTTGTGCCTACCAAGGTTTGCATTAGTGCGGTTAGTGTATCCAATAGATTGGTGTCCATGAATATTTGTGAGAGTATGTTGGTGCATGTTGAGGTTTGTACTAGTGAAATTGGTGCCTCTAGTAGTTTGATGCCTACAAATATTTATAACAGTGGGTTGGTACCCACATGCTGATGTATTGTCATTGATATTAAATATAAAGTAAATGTACAAACACATGATATAATTCCAAGTAATGATAAATGTGACATTGATTCTCATGTATGTTTGTGTGTGTGTGTGTGTCAAATAAAAGAGAAGCAAATATGTATGCAAGTTCTACCTTGGTAAAAAATGCGCACACATTTATACACATAGAAGAATATTGAAATGCACAAATACAAATGGTGAGACTTATGAATAAGGAGAAATTAAATTGGTGTAAAGTTCCCACAAGGAAGATGGTAAGTGGTACAAATATTTGTAAAGCAACCTAAGAAAAAAACCAATGTGTGAAAAACTCCCACAATGGTGTTGATATATGTGCATCATAAACTACAAAGATGATTTGTGAAAAGTGGAATGCTGATGCAGGTCCTAACTTGTAAAAGACACAATCCAGTGGGACGTTATCCGAAGTTAAGGAACTTCACCAAGTGGACACATATCTTGTGAGAAATGGATGTTAAGAAGATTATAAATAAGCAAGAGATGGATGAGGTGAAGTAAGCTTGTGAGAAATGAAGATCTAACCGTTGAAAAGATTCAAACTTTTTGAGGTATCAATGGCTCATTAATTGTAGAGAAGATCTTTATGTAGTGGAGCCGTAATGTGTAATAAGTAGCAAGTAAGTGCACTAAAAAATGATACCCGTATTTTGGATGTGCGAAGTTCCTTCTTAGTAAAGACGCAGATCACAGAGAATAAAGTGTGACTGAGCTGAAAACTCTTTTCAGACGTAAAATGTAGAACAATTGAGAAGACATAGATCATATTTGTTTTCACACATTGTGTTTTGGGCAACTGTTTGACGTAAATACACAGACGTATATCAAAAGGTTGCAGTAGTTGCAGAATTTGAAGAAAAGGTATTTCAGATGCAAAATGAAAAACAACTTAGATGACACATATTGCAGTTGTTTCTGCACATAGTGTTTTGGGAAACTGAGTCTGATGCAGATACGTAGATGCAAATCAAAAGGTTGCCACAATTGTAGAATTTGAAGAAAATGTGTTTCTCTATTTGAAATATTTCTATACAATCCTATTTCATCTCAAGGAGCTAGGACAAGGAAATGAGCAGGGTGTTGCAACCTCCTTCCAGTCGGTGTTGGTAAGTACAATAAGGGTGTAGCAGCATCCTTTTTGTGGGTGAATATAAAACTCAAGGGGTCGTAGCCTCCTTCCAATGGGTCCTAGAGAATAAATGGAAGTTGTAACTTCCATAACAAGAGAGTGCAATTTTTTCATAGGTCATATCTTGAAGCCATAGGTCGCAGTTGGCACAGACAGACTGTTATCTGTCAAGGTTGGTGCCCGAAGATTGTGATATAATTTGCTGCATGTTGGTGCCACCAGACCATAGATTGTACTTGGTTTCAAGTTAACACCTAAAATGAGTGGATGCTCATGTTTGAGACTATAATCTATCACTAATGTAATTATACATACATACATACATACATACATACATACATACATACATACATATATAGATAGATAGATAGATAGATAGATATACATTTGTTCTCAATTATTTGTGTGTTGTTCTGATTATTACTGTGATTGTTGGGAAGTTTTTAAATCTGTGAAAATATGCATAAGTTACAATTGTACATATATGTGCAATTACTGGTTTAGCCCCCTCTGAGTAATAATCAAATAACAACAATTGGTATTAAAGTGAGTGTCTTTCGTAAACAAACTAACATATGTAATATTGATCTAGTGCATGTATGGATGAAGCATCATGGCTATGAGAAAATGATAGCAAAGAGAATCCCTCAATCTATTGGTTGTGGAGCATGATCTTCCTGATTCAAAGATGTTATTTAAGCCGNGGGGGGGGGGGGGGGGGGGGGGGGGATTATTATGGGAGCCCCCCTGGATGGGGTTCAAGGGCAGCGCACCCTAGCAAAAAAATAGGAAAACATGCCTTGCAAAATGTTGCAATTTCAGAGTCATGACTTGGTTAATAATGGGTGATTTGCCCATGGTATTTGGGAAACCCGTGGTATTTTCCCATGGTATTCCCTTTATAAAATGAAGACATTGTAATACGATCGTGTATTGTATTTTAGCACTGTAAAACAATCTCTATGATTGTGTGAGAGAGACTGTGAGAGAGTGAAGAGGAAGTGCAGCGGGGTTGTTGCAGCTTGTATCCCTTCATTTTGTTGGATAGTATAATAATAAAGGACTAAAAATTTATGTGTGGGCATATCCCATCTTCGGTGAACCATGTTATATATGTGTCTCTCTTGTAATGTGTTTTAATATTTTCATCTTGTTCATTGTTTATCGTTATATCTCTGCGATCTTGTTTTTCTAACACAATTGTACAATATTGGGATATTATTCACACACAATCAAATAATATAGAAAATGTAGAAAGGGTTGTGACTAATGTCATGCAAACACTAAAGACAAAAGAAGAAGAATTAAAGACATAGTAGCCTATTTTACCAATGAGTTGCAGGAAATCGATGAACATTGTAAATCTGAAAAACTTAAGATCGATGCACTAGAAGGTAAATTTGACCAAGCTGCAACATAAAATCAGAAACTATCCAAGGAAATCACTCTTCTAAGGAAGAAACTGAAAGATATTGAGGAATAGAAAAGGAAGGATGTTGCAAATTCAACATAAGTAAACCTGTCGCTAAAGGACTAGCTCCAGAAACTTCAATGATAAATTGATGAAACATGCAGAATGATAAATGAACATCGAAACAAAGTTCAAGCTAAACAACATGAGATGGTCATGCTCAAAGAAAGAAATCTTAAGTACAAAAATTCACTTGATGAAAAGGAAAGGAAATTGTTAAAAAAGGAGCAAGAAATTGAAAGACTACAAATGCAACTTAATACAAATGACAGGATGATCAAAAGAACATAAATGTTAAATGAGATATTAAGCAAGAAATATGTCTCCCAATAGGTTCGGTATAGGATACAAAGTAGCAGGCACAAAGAAACAAAAGGAACCAAGTGGAACTACTATGTACTAGAAGTGCACAAGAATTGAACATACTGGTAAGACTTGCAAAATATTTACTTGTTATAGGTGTAACGATAGGTCATAAATCTGGAAACTATAAGTTGCAAAATGTTTGGATAAAGAAGGAAGGTGAGGATAGTTTGGCAATCCCTCCTAAGAACAATATCTCAAATAAAGAGAATCATATGATCTGGAGAAAGAAAAATTCTTATATTGAGTCTTTCATGACAATGGGAAGTTTGGATGACAAATCAGTCTATACTTCTCCTATAGTCTGAGTCACAAGTATACAAACCAGTCGCAGTAAGAAATGTGCGCTCAAGAATACTGCGACAGATGGAGATGGAGTGACAACTTAGAAAACATAGTGGTATTGGTAATTAATATTGGGCAGTATTTGCATTAAATGAAGGCAAGTGGTTAATCCATTCTAAACCAAATTAATCAATTTTTTGAGAAACTTGATGATTTTCTTTTCTCCAAGAATGACCAAATCTAGGTAAGCCCACAAAGCAAGAAATACTTTAATAATACAAGAGGGAAAAGAGATCCTTATAAGACATAAAAATCTCTAGTTAGAACACCCACATAAAATAGCTTAGATACTGTAAATTGGAGATTGAATTCTGAATCCATGCCCCCTAAAAGACAGTGTAGATTAAAGAAATCATCTGAGGAAATGATGGATGAACCCATTTAAACCTCTGGTTCATCTTCCTCGAATACCACTAAAGATATTCATGATTACTTTAATTCTAGAAATATGGGCGCATCATCAATGAATCTTTATAACTTTTAATATCCAAAGGTTCCAACACGAAAAGGCAAAAAAATGGTGATAGCTAAAGAAGGACTATATGGACAACTACATAATTTTTCATGTGCAGAATATGATTATATCGATAGAAAAATTTCCTGGTCTGTATCGGGATAAGTATTTGAACAAAAGGTTTAGTCCAAACCTTAAACCTCCTATTGTTATGGAAATTCAACCCTAGGCAGAAGGGTTATCAAAGATAGGAATACTCAATCAGTTGGAAATTTCGTTCCTTAGGAAAACCCCACCAGTCAAGGTATGTGCAAGACTATTGTCTCCACAAGTGCATGATGGATTTATATGGATGGACATGACAATATCCATTAATGCAAAGCAATAGAGGAAATAATTGGACTGCCAACCACCAGAGAATACCTAAGTCCTCTCACAGATAGAAATCAAGAAAAGGATTTGGTAAGAAAGATGACAAGGAAATATGGAACTAAGCGAGCAAGCGGAGGGGTCTTAGTCGCACAGATCAAAGATGATGCCGTAAGGCTCAAAATCCAACTACTAGCTTACAAAAATTTTCGGAAGTGTCACCCAGACCAGGTAATAATAGTTGTTACTGTGGCCACATAAAAGTGTGTTGTAGGTGTGCAAATGAACTGGTCAACCTTTCTACTGAACGAATTCATCAATGAATTTATGGAAACACAAGAAAAAAGAAATCCTTTTCATTTAACCTGGCTCTTAATTTGTATTTCTCTCGTAGGTTGGAAGGAACTAGAGGGGAGTTAGTTATTTGATAGGAACATAAAACCCTTCCAAGCATCTAGGTATACAAACCTTTGGTTTTCCACAATTCCAAAACGACAAAAGGAAAACAACATCAATTTATTTTTGTATGGATAATAAATTAGAGCTATTATTAAAAATAATCCATGAATACATGCTCAAGCAGTGGAGGCATTCAAGCACTTTGTGTGTTTCATGATTGGAATGCATCATTCATACGTTTAGGAAAAAATAGATATTGAAAATGATGGTTTTCAACCATATACAACTTCACTAAAGAATGCATTGAACAAATTGTTCAAAATTGGGATCTAGAATGGAAAAACCCTTTTATAGAAGAAGAAGAGACCCAAAAACAGGAACAATTCAACAAGTCTACACTTACAGAGGAGGAGGCTTCCAACACAAAACATCCTCTAAATAAGGATATGTCGAATATCCACAAACTGTTCCAATTGAAAAGAGAAAAGAAGCAGCTCTGTTAGAAGGAACATCCACGAAGAAAACAAAAGTGAGAAAACCCAAGTCAAGCCATACATTGATGATGGATGAGATAGAACAAAATTAGGACAGAGACCCAAAATGCACTTGATGAAGTTATGGAAAGTTTGGAGACAAAGGTGGAAATTGAAGATCTTGCATCTATGCATGAAGAATCCATACTAAAGATTGAAGAAACTTTAGCAGAGATAAAACAACTAAGCCTGCAGTAAAGGGATGAGAAGAAAATCACTAAGATAATGTTCCCAACAATACATTTGAAGAGTTCACAGGCAGATCAAGGTGACCCAACAAAATGAACTAAACCACACCAGCTCGTTAACATATTATCTGTAGCTCTGACTTTTCCTCAATATATACAAAATACAATAAGTAATGTTGATATTAATTTGTCACATTTGTCTATATATGAGTTGTATGCACTACACACTACAATTTCTCAGGAAATCAAGTGGAGACATGAGGCCACTACACCTGAGTGGTACAAGAGTCAGAATGAAAATGAATCTCTACAATGAAGAACTTTCCATTTGAAATAAGGAGAAAGAAAAGAACATCTAGAGAGAACGAAAGATGAAAATGGTAGTAGAAGAATCAGCCACTAAAAGTGATCTCTTAAAGAAAGAAGTGGAAAAGGCTCAACAGACAAGTCTAAAACTAGAGAAAGTTGTGGAAGAAGTATATGCCATACTACCATAACTTTAGCTTGATATGGATGATTCTACAGAAGGGAAATCCATGAAGCTGGAAAAAGTGATTCAAGACCTACAAGCCAAAGCCAATGAAAGACAACTCATGACACCTTTAGAAATTAAGATAGAAAGAAAAAGGATGATGGAAGAATTCAGGGGCATAATCGAAAGCATCATAACCATCAAACAAGAATGAAATGAGCCATATGATGATAATGTTCAGTTATGGACACAACTAGTTGCTAATGAAAAAATAAAGGAGTTAGGGAAAAACTTACGGAAAGCTCAAGAAGTAGAGGAGAAACTGAGAGATAGTGTAGCTACCTTATCAAGAATAGAGAAAATAAACATCATCAAGGACTACAAAACTCAACAATAGGAATTTTGTGACATCAAGGAAGACCAAACGAGGAGGAAAAGTGAACTTGGACCCTTACAAGAAGGTGTTGATCGGATTGGAGAATCCTTCTTACATTTTCAAAGGGAAATAAAGAAAGTTGTTGAAGAATGCTCGAAAAAATTGAAGCTATTTTTTTATTAACAAGCAGAACATGATATCTTGGCCAAATAAAAGGAGTTGAAAGAATAAATCACTATTGCAAAGAAGCGGACACAAGAGCTCAAAATTTCACTTCAACCATATTGCCAAGATGTTCTAGAAGCAGTGAGCACAAATATAGGGGGAGTCAATAATGCAGAAGGTCCCTTTGACATTTATATCAAAGGGGGAGAGAAGATGAAATAAGGAGAGAAATAAAGAAAATTAAGACTAAAGAGGAAGATCTCATTGATAGGGGGGTCTATATGCGATGACATCAATGATAGGGGGTCCTATCTATGTTGACATCAATGGCAAAGGGGGATATTGTTGATGTATTGTCATTGAGGTCTAACATAAAGTAATTGTACCAACACATGATATAATTCCAAGTAATGATAAATGTCACATTAATGCTCCTGTATGTTTATATATATATATATATATATATATATATTCACAAATGCACACACATTTATACACATAAAAGAATATTGTAATACACAAATACAATTTGTGAGACTTATGAATAAGGAGAAATTAAATTGTGTGTAAAGTTCCCACAAGGAAGATGGTAAGAGGCACAAATATTTGTAAAGCAAACTAAGCAACAAACCGATGTGTGCAAAAGTCCTACAAGGGTGTTGGCATATGTGCATCATAAAATACATAGATGATTAGTGAAAAGTGACACGTCGACGTAGGTCCTAACTTGCAAAAGGCGCAATATAGTGGGACATTATCCGAAGTTAAGGTATTTCATCAAGTGGAAACATCTCTTGAGTCAATAATATTATAAATAAGCAAGAGATGGATGAGGTGAAGTAAGATTGTGAGAAATGAAGATCTAACTGTTGACAAGATTTAGATTTTTTTGGGTATCAATGGCTCATTGATAACATAGAATATCATTTTGTAGCAGAGCCACAATGCGTATGAACAATAAGTAAGTGCACTGAAAAAGGATAGATTCATTTTGGACGTGTGAAGTTCCTGCTTAATAAAGACACAGATCGTAGAGAAGCAAGTGTGTATGAGCTGGAAACTCTTTTCATACACAAAATGTAGAACAAACTTGAAGACGAAAATCACAGTTGTTTTTGCACATCGTGTTTTGGGAAACTGTCTGACGCAAATATGAAAATTTAGATCAAAAGGTTGCAACAATTACGGAATTTGAAGAAAAGGTATTTTAAATGAAAAATGCAGAACAACTGAGAAGACGCAAATTGTAGTTGTTTTTGCACATCGTGTTTTGGGAAAATCTCTTACGCAAATACACAGACATAGAACAAAATTTTGCAGTAGTTGCAGAATTTGAAGAAATTGTATTATCTATTTGTAATATTTATATACAATCATATTTCATCTTGGGGAGGTAGGACGGGGCAAGGAGTGTGGTATTCCAATCTCCTTATATTTGACGCTAGTAAATAAAATCAGGGTACAACAACATCCTTTCTACAAATGCATATAAAACTCAGGGGGTCTTAGCCTCCTTCTAGTGGGTACTAGAGAACAAACAGAAGTTATAACTTCCACAATAGGAGAGCGCAATTTTTCCACATGTTAGAGCTTGAAGCCGCAATTCACAGTTTGTGCAAATAGACTCATATCTGTTTAGGTTGTTCCTTGAAGATAGTGATATGGTGTTTATGCAAATAGAAGTTTTGTTGCAGGTTGGTGCTAGCAGATCACATATTGTACTTAGGATCAATTTAACACCTAAAATGAGTGGATTCTCATGTTTGGAGACTATAATCTCCCACTTATGTAATTACATATATACATTTATAGATATACATATGTTCTCAAGTATTTGTGCATTGTTATGATTATTGTTTTGATTGCTGGAAAGCTTTAAATCTGTGAGAATATGCATAAGTTAAAATTGTGCATATCTGCGCAATTACTTATTCACCCCTCTCTCAGTAATAACAAAATACCAACACTACAAAGAACTATAAAGAGAACATTTGTGGTTTTCTTTTGAAAGGGTTTCCATGTAAATCTTGGGTTCGATGTTATGTAGTTAATAGATCTCATATGTGATTTCTTTGTTGTGTTTGATGAATCTTTGAAAAATAAAAAAATAAAACAATTGTCTCATATTGATTCAATCCCCCCACCCAACCTCTTAGTATAAGTGAGTGCTTGACAGTACCACAAGCAATTCACTCTTGTAGTCACAAAAATGAAATCCAAGGAAAAACAACTATGGTTACCACTTTAAAAATGGTAGTCAGGAAAAATAATTGTGGGTTAGGTGTCTGCATATTGGTAGGAAATAAGAGACTCTTTTATTTACCCAGAACTCTAGAGAATAGATGTCACCATAAGGACTTGTTAATTCCACCAAAGTTCCCTATCATATATAGTTACACCAAATAAGAAAGAGGGGATATTCTCAAAACTTGTCTAGCTTAACCTTGTGTTTGAGGGTGATTTCCCAACATGCCATTTTCACTACTAATGATTTTTTCACTCTTTAATAGTCCTAGTCTCAAATTTTTGGGTTTTGTAGAATTGATTCTCAAAACCTTTCCTAGCACCCTATAACCTTTAGACTATTGTTGGTGTTTTATTTCAATAAAAATGAGTGTATTTCATTATAGTTATTGGGATTACTTGTAATGGTTCCTATTAGTCAAGAGGTTAATGGAATGAGACTCTAATGATTAGTTTTGACTTAAGATTGCTAAAATATATAAAGAAACTAACAAATATTATGAAACATTTACCTTTTGTTTAAGGAGAAACACTATGATTCTTGAAAATTAATTGAAAACAAATAAATATAAGAGATCAATTTGAACTATTAATGCAATGCTAATATTTTTCTTCTCAAGTTTCAATGGTGCAATGTATGAACCAAAACAATTTTAAAAATGCAATTTCAAAACACCACTAAGCAAGAATTCCTAAAAAGAAAACAAAATGGAATTTATTGAACTCTTTTCAAACAAATCAAATGAAAAACATACAAACAATGTCAAATTCCCTTAACTAAGACTCAAGTCTTTCAATTTTATAGAAATAAAATCAAAATCAAAAGAGTAATATCTAAGATTTTGACAAATTTTGTTGCTACATGATATTCTCACACGTTGTCAAAAGACAACTAGCATGATGTTCATAGGTTTCCTAAAGAAAATATGCTAGCACTCATGATTGTTACTAAATTTGGTCCCATGTAGAAATCTAAACAAGTGAAAAATGCAAAAACCAAGCCAGAAACCATAAATTTTCTTTGTTATACAACAACATATAGGAAATTTGACAAAGATAACACTTAGACCAAACCATAAAGATGAAAAATAGAGGGAAGAAACTCTAAAATGAAGAATTCATAGAGTTGTCCTTAGTGGATTCATCATTTATATTACAATATAAAGTCCCTAATGATTAGGGTTAGATCACTAACATAGTGATTGAAGAATAATAACCACTTTCTTGGAACTATCAAGTTACATTATCATAAATGAATGTGATAAAGAGAGGAAAGTACCTATGTAATCACATTAATCTTTTTTGTCTTTCATAAACGATCCAAATAATACTCGTTTAACACCAAACTTTTTACTAAATATGTGAAACAAGCTAAAATAAAATATTCCTTAAATCTCAATAAGAATGTAGATAAATAAATTTAAGCTAACACGATTGTGTAAAGAAATAACATAAACTTATAGAAATTTGATTCTAATTAACATCAGGAAATTAATTCAACCACAAAACATTTAATTAAAAGAAAAAATGATATAGTGTTGCATAATGTTTTTTTTCTTGGGGTGGGGGAAGAGGATTTTGTTAATTTATCAAATATAAAAAGCAATAAGGCAATATACCTAATTGTTGCTACCAACACCTTCATCACCCAAGTCTATATTCCTCCAACCTTGACAACTTATCAATTTCTACTTCATGTACAAGTTATAACTTTACTCTGGATGGGAAACTCAAAGAAATTTTTAGCCCAACTCAAAATAGAAAATACAGTTTGAACCAAGAAACATAGATGTGGGAAACCTATAAAATTCAAGGTAGTTCCTCCAAAATTTCCTTCAACTTATACTTTCTCTAACTGACGAATGCCCCTTTTCCCAACATAAGATTCCAATTTAAGGGGCATCAGGTGTTGAGGCCCCGTCCTTCCTAACCTTGATGGAAAAAAATAAGTAAGTTACGAACAAGGTCAAGGCATAACGACTAATAACCAAGATAAAGTACTAGATCTTCATCAGGGTATCAAAATTTTGTATGCTAGACAAATTAGGAAACTACTCATTATTGGTAATTCATCTACTCTTATTAGGTATATGCACGGAAACCCCCTAAGTTCTTCTGATTGCAAGTTATAGATACTTATTCAATGAATCTAAAAGGATGGTATACATTTTG
Organism: Pseudotsuga menziesii; assembly: GCA_001517045.1. Taxonomy (NCBI): domain Eukaryota; kingdom Viridiplantae; phylum Streptophyta; class Pinopsida; order Pinales; family Pinaceae; genus Pseudotsuga; species Pseudotsuga menziesii. Next base: position 257,967 of record LPNX010432851.1, on the reverse strand, counting down.
AAATTTTAGAATGATTCCATTTCTAAAAGGACATAAACTATCAAGAAAATCATTTAGCCAATAAATATTGCAAGCATGTCATTGGAACACTAATGAAAAATGGGGTTTCCACTACTCCCTAGTACCTTAATTAATTGATTGACGGTTTAACACATAGTTTTGCATGGTTATCACAAATCATGGTAAGTGGTATGTGATATTCATACAAAAGGATGTGAATCAAGGCTCATAACACCATTAGTACCTCCACATATTATAAATTTAATATAGGAGTGACCATATCAAGTGGGGCATGTTTTCATCCAAAGAAATGTGGGATAATGGGATTTATAGGTGGACAATTGGCTCTAGATAGCATTTTTTTCTCTGAGATAGGTCTCCCTTTATTGGACTTTGGCTTGCTTTCGTTGTGGTAATATAGTATTGGTATTCAACTTGTATTCATTGTATCATTTGTAGTTTGAATTTGGTATGCACTCCTGCCCAAACTTAAGCTATGTACCACTAGAACCAACTCAGTTTCTCAGTGGAAATGTAGCTTGTCAACATAGGAGTTTCCATGTAGTTATTCCGATAGGAAATGAGCATATTCTAGAGGTGATGTTTTTTTATTAGAGACGGTTTGTCTATGAAGATGAGGTAAATTTTGTAATTGATCACTCAATAAAGAATACAACTTAATTTCTTAGGCTTGAAACTAGAACTATCCTTGGAATATTAGGAGATATATTAAAGGATTTTGTGGAGAGGTCAACTACTTTCATGTAATTTATTTTCTTTCAATATTGTTTATTTGTGAGCACCATGGATATCCACAATCACCTTGGACATTGTCCTTGACCCCTTGTTGTGAGATATTATACATACAAAAATGCCTCTACAGACATGATAGTTTAATTTATACTGCAACAAGACCTCCATCTTCTCAGCCACTAGTAGAATCCATTTATAGGAAGAAAATAATAACACATGTTATTAGTGTAGAAATTATGGATACTCTAATACAATACAAAAGGAAAATTGAAATGTTAGAAGTATATTGCATGGATTTGTGTCAAATGGTCATAAATATGTCCACGAATGATCAATTTCTTGCTTCTAATTCCATAATGTCTATGAGATCAATGCCTATAATGGAGAATAAAGAAGAAGAATACATTCACAAAGTTCTAGTGGGTGTGGACATGATTGGAAATGTCCAAGAAACTCAACCCTTTCCAAATGAACAAGAGGAAGAATATAATAGGAATTTTTTTAAATATTACCAATTGTTGTGTATTCAAAAGTATATTTAGCACTCAGAGTTTTATTATAGATTTATACAAGCAAAAACTGTGAATCCTTTGCGAAGGATAGAAAGTTGTTTTTAGTAGTCATGCAGCAAATTTGGACATTATTTGACCTTTAGATTGTGGGATTGTTCCCTCTTTTTGTTCATACTATGGTGTTGACTAGAAAGGTTGCAAAACTTTTCTAATACAAAATCTTAACCATTTATATAAAAAAAACATAAGATTCCAACTTATACCATGAGAAGGTAGTTTAGTTCACTGGGGATCATGGAGATCAGTGTTATACAAGTGTACAAACCCCGTGATCCCCACTTAGGAGTGTGCATTTTATGCATTTATTATTATTTTTTGGCCCATTTTGGAAGCTCTTTTGGGTTGCACAAAGAAAACTCACTAACAAAACATGAGTTGCTTGAGGAAAAGTCACATGAATCAAGTTTAGGGATAAAAATATATAGATAAGAAGTGGAGAAATGATGGTATTATCATGAATGTGTGATCAACAAAGCATCATCGGTCAAGGGTGACTAGATGAACTTTATAATAGCAAGCCATGGATACATCAAGATATTTCAAGTAATCTTTAACATGCTATTGGTTTGAATTGAATTATATATTTTTGTTTACTTTGTAATGAAAAATGTCATAGTAGAGAAAGATGAATTAGAAGAGAAGGTGTCTTTTTTATATTATTTTAGAGGGAAATTTAATATACATATTTTCAAGATTTTAAGAGGATGCTAGTTAATTGGGAAACGTGTCTTGCATTTTCCCTTGATTCAATTCCATAATATATAGTGTTTGTTGGAAGTCGAAGTGCACATGTTTCATCCCTAGGGTGGTGGTCGATCTCTTGCAAGCTAATGGGTGGGTGGATCATTCAACAAATCTGTTTGGTGGGTGGTCAACCATTTAAAAGTTATAAATTTATTCCTCATGCCTCTAAATGATCTCTTTAAAATTTAAATTTGGTCCTTGAGAGAGTCATCAAAGAAATCCAATGGCACATGGTTGAGACCAAGTTGCCTCCTACCGACAGTGGTACTTGAAATGAAGGAATGAGTGAAATCTATTTGGCCTACCCATGGATGATATTTGATGAAATCAACTTCCATGTCGAATTTGAGGTAGGGATATGGTTTCCCAAAAATACTAGGGAAGATGGATTTACGAGGATGGAAAGTGGAGGTTTTGCAAAGAACCCAAATGGAAATATAGTACATAACTCAAGTAGGGCTTGAAATAACCTATTGGAGGATACATAGGTAATGGAGTTGGAGAGAACCCAAATGGAAAAATTGAACATAATCCAAATAGAGTTGCAAATAACCCTATTGGAGGGATGACTAAGGGGATTGGGGTCAATCCATGTGTAGTCATGGAAACCCGAATCAGAGAATTTGTGAATAATCTTGACCCAATTAGAGGCGCAAAGAACCTAAATGGAGAAACTAGGAATATTGCAAATAGGTTTAATCAAGTTATAGAGAACCCAATTCAGGAGATTGGTAATGGAATTATGTAAATCCCAAATGGACAAATTCTAGATAAGCCCAACTGAGAGTAGGAGAGAACCCAATTGGGGGGATGGTAGGAGTTGTAAAGGAAATATATGTGTATTTATAGAGTACCCGAGTGGATAAATTGCTTGGGCAAATTGGTAATATTAGAGAAATTTTGAGTTAAAAAGTGAGACTCAAAACAAAGAAATTGTATTATAAAAATCAACCAATCACATTTTAGAGGATGACATCATCCCCATGGTTGAGGTGGCATTGTTTGAGTTAATTTGTTATTTGCCACTTTTTCAATGGTGGATAATAACCTATAATTAACCATGGTAGTTCTATAGGTACTTTTAAGATCATAAAGTAAAATATTTTTTTCAGTATAAAATATAATTATCCTTTCATAATTTTTGGAAAAAAAAATATGTACCTAAAAAAACACCCATATAATTGTGTACTACATAAATTTGAAAAAATATTTCTTAATTGTTTATACTTTTAGTACATGATAATACTTTTGTAAAAAAAAACAGATAATTTTAAAATATTAGAAAATTAATTAAATATTAAAAAACATGTTCACATACCTTAAAAAGTAAAATGTTTTTTTTTGTAAGTTCAGGTCTAATCTATTAAGTAAAGATAATATACAAAAAATGGTACAAGTCTGTGTGTTGCAAGAACACAAAACCGAGACAATCTAGGATATCCAAGAGTATAAAAAATTGATCCTCCCCATAGAGGGGAAAACAGATCTTAGACAGTTCAAAAATATGGAGCAAAGTAATTGAAAACAAGACAAACTGAGACTAGACAAATGTTAATTACTGAACAACAAAGACGTAAAAATCATGGATTCTGGACAGATGGAGGAGCGAAACACCTGGCATCAGAGTGGCTCATATGGCACCTCGATGATAGCGCAACAGTAGTCAGTGCCCCATTGGAGTACCTGCTGCGTGCCTTGCTCTCACTCCTACTCAGGTTTCTTGTTGTCGCCTATGGAATCAATGTTCGTGGAGCTGCTAGAGTCCGGTGCTGGTTGCTTGACGGCCTATGGTGACATCTTTTTGGTGGCAAGTCCTTTCTTCCTTACAAACTGTCATTGAGGAACCAAGAGAGTGCTTTGGCAAGGGGGAGGAGGAGGGGGAGGAGTGAGGAGAACCGGAAGATCAGGAGGCGGTGGGGGGGGGAGGGGGTGGAGGAGGCTGAGTAGGGTTGGGAAGATCATTGAAGGCTCGCAGAATGAGTCTGGTGAGCAAATTTTTAAAGAACCAATAATTTTCTCTCTGGGTGGTGGTGCGGGTGGCTGCAGAAGTGGCGCCCGAGAGTTCGTCTTCCCAATCTTCGATGAGGGATCTTAGCGCAGCTAGAAACTCGACCTCGAATTCCCTATTATTGGCATTCGGGTGGAAGGGTGGTTCCTCCAGGCCACCAGCTCTACCACACCCTATTCCTCCTCTGGGAGGTCTTCTCCCGCCTATGGGAGGCGCTCTTCATCTCGGCAGCATATGGTTCATAAAGTGCGTGTGACTGAAACAGGTGACAAGAAAGTGGAGCAGACGGGGATTGCAAAGGGGGAGCTCATGGCTAATATAGTCTGTAGAGTAGTGCGTGATAGATACAAGCCGCGAGAGAGGTTCTGGTGAGGCAGGGTTGAGCAGACAGGGAATTCTCTATGTGCTATAGGTGAAAAGAATGAAGTGGAGAGCCAGAGACAGGGGCAGAGCCATAATGCACCCAACCTGAAAATCATCCATGCAAGCCTTAATGGCTCTGTACCCGGCCTACTCGGCCTTAATTTCTGACAGGACTGGGGCTGTTGGCACTGGTGTAGGTTCTGGCGTCATCGTCAGACTTGTCCGATTACTGGTTGCCGGCACTAAAGTCGCCATTCACGTCATGGACCGGAGAGGTGCCAGGCCCATGAGGGGGCCTGTTTGCATGTTGCCAGTCATCATCCGTCTGGCCGGCCACGTCATCCCGAACCATTTTTATATCATCATCGTTGTCATCCTCATCATTTCGAGCCACCGTCACGGCCACACCCTCGTCATTTTGAGCCATGTCCAAATCCGCGCCATCTTGTACATCGTATCGGTCCAACCCATTCTTATTATCCTCCAAACCATCCTGAGCCACATTCGAGTCCATAGCCATGGCCTCGTCATCCCTGACAGTCCTATCCTCCGTGTCACCCGCATCCGGGGGGTGATCTTTGGTAGCTACTTGTAAGTACTCCTCCAAAGCTATTGTCTGGTATTTCCCCTAGATTGAAGGTCTGTATGAAGGAGTGGGAAAGGACTCCTTTGTTTGCCAATGTGTTTGCAAGGGAATTTGCTTTACGCCTGACATGTTGAAAGGTAATTGCCATAGGTTCTGAGAGGAGGTTCGTGAGTTGTTGCTGTTCATATTCCAGCCTCTAGGAGAAACACACTTTACTGCTGCATGATCCATTTTTAATTTTGGTGGCCATGCTCACAATGAGTGTCGAATCTCCTTCCACAATGAGGGGGAGAAGTCCCTGATTTCTTACACTGATGACGCCTTGCAATAGTCCCATTAGTTCTGCCGCATTGTTGCTTTCCAACCCTAATTTTTTGTAATAGATGTTGAGAATTTGTCCCCTGTCATTTCTGAAAGCTCCTCCAAATCCTGCTTGCCCAGGATTCCCCTTCGAAGCGCCATCAAAGCTGAGTTTGAAAGAGCCTTGAGGTAGGGGGGACGAAGAGTCTAGGGAGCAGGTCCTGAGCTGAAAAGTCCTTAAGAGATCACTTTGCGTTGTGGAGGTGATGAGCCAGTTGTGGAGGATATTTTTTTCTTGAGGATTGGCTTGAAAATCTTGATCGGACCAGATGGTCAGCATCGTGGTTTCTTTAATTTTCAATCTTATATGATTCCAGATGGTGTCAATAGGGATGGTTTTTCCTTTAAAGATTCTGCTATTTCTTTCCTTCCAAATGTTCCAAATGAGGATCCCAAGGATGAGCTGCCAAAGTCTATTGAGAATGGTATTTTCATAAGGGTGATCATGCCAGTTCTTGATTATGTTAAGAATATTGGCCTGTTGACGGTTAGTTCTTTTACATAAAGCTGTCATTTTGATCCATATCTGGTTGGATATGGTGCATTGGCTTAGGAGATGCTCCATAGTTTCCTCCTGTTCTTTACACATGGGGCATTGAGAAAGTCTCGTGAAGCCCCTTTTGACCAAGTTATCCCAAGTGAGCATTCTTTTGTGGAGAACCTTCCAGAGGAAAATGGTTACTTTGGGCCAGGTTTTGAGTTTTCAGATTTTTAGCCACGAGAGGTCATGTTGTTTTGGCATGCTTATGCGAATGTGATAAGCTTCCTTAATGCTGAACATACCAAGAGTATTCTAACCCCAATGCAGGATATCGGGTCCATGTCTGATGGAAATGGAGCACTGTTGAATGTGGTTCCAAAGAGATTCTAAGAACACTAGCTGTTGATGTTGATGCCATTGATCGTGGGATATCCATTCCCTAAAGTGATGGTGTGAGTGCTCCCTCCAGAAGGAAAAAACCTTTTCATGCTGAGGAATCATGAATCAATCATGTAAGTGATGCAGATTGAAGGAGTCTTCCAATGAGGGGAGTTGATTCCAAGAGTCTGTCCAAAAGTTGGCTGCAGATCCATCGTGTATTTCCCAAAAACTATGATTTTGAATAATCAGTCTCTGCAAGTTGGATGCATACCAGATAAGAGAACCATTGATGTCCTGGGAATATTGAATAAGTTGGAGAGAAGGCCAATCAACCACATACTTTCTGTTCCATAGCTGAGCCCATAAGCTATTATTTTTGGTGACCTAGTTCCACCAGTTTTTTGTGTTGAGGATCTCATTGTTGATGGCTAGATCTCTTAGTCCCAGACCTCCCTCTGATTTGGTTTTGAAAACAGTGTCCAATTTGATGAGGGCCCAGTGATGCTTCTGACTATTACCTTTCCAGAGGAAGGATCTCTGGAGCGAACGGATGGCTTTGAGAACCCATTTGCGGGCAGCCAGAATGGAGAAAGGATAGAGTGGAATGGCTTGAAGAACTGACTTAATAAGAACCAGTCAGCTCGCCAGGTTGAGGGAGCGGAGGTTCCAAAGCGAGAGGAGAGCATCCAACTTGGCTAGTAGGTCCTTCCAGGAAGAATGTTTGAGGGCATAATCGGTTAGAGGGGATCCAAGGTACTTGGAAGGGAGTTTGGCCACTTTGAATCCCAGGATGCATGTGACATTCCTTTGAGTAGCCAGAGGCGTGTTGAAGAAGAAAATATCAGATTTCTAAAGGTTAATAGTCATTCTAGAAGATTTGGAAAAAGTGGTGAGGATGTCAGTAAGAGAACGGGATTCTTGAACAGAGGGATGACCCATGAGGAGGTTGTCATCCACAAACTGTTGATGGGTGAGAGGAGTGTGATCATGAAGTGAGAGGCCTTTCAAAGATCCTGTGGCCTTAGCGTTACTGAGCATGCGTCCTAAGCCTTCCGACATTAGAATGAACAGGAAAGGAGAAAGCGGGTCCCCTTGTTTGATTCCTCGGGAGGGGTTGAAGGGTTTTGAAGGGACTCCATTCATCAGAACCGAGAGGAGGGGCATGGTGATGAGGCTGGTGATCCACCTTATCCAATATTGGTGGAAACCAAAAGCCTCCAGCATGTTGCCAATAAAGCTCTAGTTTAATTTGTCAAAGGATTTTGAGAGATCAAGTTTGAGCATCATGTCAGGTTTTTTAGTGACTTTGAGGGAATGAATGACTTCCTGGTCCAGAATAATTACGTCCAGGATTTGATGGCCTTCGACATAACCAGTTTGTTCGGGAGATATAAGGGAGGGCAGGAGCAGTTTGAGATGATTGGCTATGACTTTGGTGACCACTTTATAGAGGACATTGCAGAGGGAAATTGGTCGGAACTTGTCAGGGGTGGAGACATTGGCTTCCTTGGGGATGAGAGTGAGAAAGGTGGCATTAAGGGCTGGAAGGATATTTTGAGTGTGCCTTGAATCTTCTACCAGCTCCCAGATCTCATGCTTGAGCATGTCCCAACAGGCATGGAAAAAATTTACAGTGAATCCATCCGGACCTGGGGCTTTGTCTTCCTTCATTTGATTGATAGTTGTTTCAACTTCTTGCAAAGTAATAACTCTCATCAACATAAAATTTTGATCTTCAGTGACAAGGGAAGGGATATGGGAAATTACCTGCTGTTGCGCTTCCCCTCAATCCATGATTTCTTTTGACTGGAGATTGTCATAATAGGAAATTAGCACCTCTTCCATTTCCTGATGAGTCTCAAGAAGATCTCCAGCTTCATTTTTTAGTTGTGAGATCTTGATGCACATTCAGTGCTAGAGAGTGGAATGGTGGAAGAAATTTGTGTTGCATTCCCCCTCCTTAAGCCATTTGATTCTGGATTTTTGCATCCAAAGGGTTTCCTCTTGTTTGGCCCGCTCTTTGATCTTGGAGAGAAGCAAGATTTCCTGCTGATTGTCCTGCTCATTCCAACCCTTCGAGATAATGCATTGCTGGAGCTGCTCCAGTTCTTGTTCCAGAATGGCTTTGCAAGAGAAGATGTTCCCAAAAGTGTGTTTGTTCCATTGTTTGAGATGAGATTTGAGGAGTTTGAGCTTGGATTGCATTCTGTACATGCAGGTTGAACCTATGACATGAGTATTCATCCACCAGTTTCGTACCATTTCGTGGAAGTCCGGGTGAGAGAGACAAAAAATTTTGAAATAGAAAGGTTTTCTTTTGGCTGTGCCTCCAACATGCCAATTAAGGCTGATGGGCTAGTGATCAGAGCCTGTAGCGGGGAGGATGGAAGTAGACAGATCCTCATTTCTCATCATGTTGGCCTCGGAGATGAGGAAGCGATCCACCTTGATGGTGATTTGTGCCTCTCCCCCTCGTCGGTTGTTCCAGGTGTGAATGTCATTGTTGGTCTGCAAATCAATTAGGCCATTGCTGTCGATGAATTCCTTGAAACTTCTATCCTCTAGTGAAAGGATTCAATGACGCCCCCTTCTGTCCTAGAGGGAGGTGATGAGGTTGAAGTCTCCTCCCAAGATGTTAATGTCTTAAGGCTGGTAATTTACTAGCCAATGGAGAAAAGCAAGGAAGACAATTTTTTGAATGGGGAGTTAGGGTCCATACACATTTGTGATTCTACCATGGACAGTAGTGCCGAAAATGTGGAAGTTGGCTGTGATGGAGCATCCGGTGGCTAAAAAATTGTGCAAATCAACTTCAGAAGGGTTCCAGGAAATAGTGACACCTTTGGAGGCTCCTGTGGAGTCAACGGAGATGCTTTGGCTACCTCTCCAGAGTCTGGGGAGGATGGATTTTAGAGAAGTGGAATTGGACTTGGTTTCTTACAGCATGAGGATAGAGGCTTGTCTTGCTGAATTTTTTTTCTTAAGCATTATGTGCTTCTTAGGGCTGTTGATGCCTCTTATATTCTAGGAAATGACTTTCATTGGGTAACTGAAGGGTTGGAGGGGAAGAATTCTGTAAGATGGGAGTATTGCCCTGAATCAATAAGGTTGGAACCTAGCATGACAAGTCTTTGAATGTCAGTTTTTCTGCCTTTGTTTTTTACTTCCTTGATGCTTTTCTTTGAGTCTTTGAGAAGACTGATCACAACTCCCAGTTTGGATCTGGTGCTGGGTGATTGCAGGATGTCAGTGAGTAATTGAATTTGTTTTGGGGTGATCGCATGCATGTCGTTATTTTTGCATGCTTCTTCAAGACTCACAAGATCTAGGCCTTTCAAATCTATGTCTCCCCTGACCTCCTCCATTGGGGTTTCTGTATCCATTACGGGAGTGGGAATTTCTTGTGTCTGAACCTCGGTTTGCTTCCTTATATGGTCTACATGAACATCTTTCTTTTGGTTTTGACTGGAATCTTCCTTTTGCTTGCCCTTGTCCTTGTTTTGTTCTTGTTGTGGTAGAGTGTGAGTTCGAAGAGCCTCCTTAGCATCTTTACCGGTGTCCATTGGTTGGGTACCTAGAATCCCAAAGCTGTTGCTTATTGGGGGGATAATGGATCTGCTACTGGTGGGGTTTTTTCTGCCATGTTTTCGTCTGCTAGTGGTTTTCTGGAAGCCCTCTTCATCCACTGGTGTGGTTTGCTTATTTTCAATGAGGATCTTGTTTTGGGGACAATCTATATAGAGATGCCCATGCACGTGACATTTGCAGCATCGAAAGGGAATGTGTTCATAGTCTAGAGGTTGAATCCATTCAGTGTCCTCATGAGCTAACATGATAGAATCCGATAAAGATTTAGCTATGTGCATATAAACACAGATATGGGCGCAGGAGGTATACCTTTGTTTCTTGGTTTGATCCGCAATTTTGAAAAATTCTCCAAGGGCATTGCCGATTTCCTTTAGGGTTTCCTCATCCCAGCAGTCTTGCGGCAGTGAATACAACTTGACCCAGACAGGTTCCCATGCAAAAAATTTCGTGTCTGGTTTGAAGTGTTCGATCCAGTTCCCGAGGAAGAGGCTTGCCGAGTTAAAGAAATATGGCCCCCCTTCTAAAACTCGGTCTCTATCTTCCAGAAGCATGAAAATGATGGTGAAGAATCCTTTTGAGCCTAGCTGGATGTCGAAATAAGCTTTGGGCTTCCATTTTGCAGCAATCCAATGGAGCAGGTATTTTTCTGTGGGCCAGATCCCCATGAATTTACCTATAAGGGCATACGTTTTCATGTATTCGATGTGGGCGTTGATTTTGGAAGGTGGTAGATTGATGCGAGGTTGATCCGCTGATTTGGCCAAGTAGGTGTTGGTCTTGGGCACGTTTTCTGGCTAACCAGAGTGATCGATCTTGTTTTCCAGCTTGGGCTCAGTAATCATGGGCGTATTGACGACAGGCGCATCATTCTACAGCTGCATGTGACCGTCATTTGTGAGGGGGTGTAGGGAGGGACCAGTTGTCCCTCCTATGGCCATAGCCATGATTGGGAGCTTAGAACCAAAGCCTTGACTAGAGCTGTCAGATTGGCAATGGTAGGGTTTAGTGCCGGGGAGATTCAGGTTTTTTGCATCGAAGGTTGCAGAGATCTCTCTCCTTTTGGAAGACCTAAAATACAAATTTATTATTATAATTGTTAAAAAAAAAGTAAAATGTTATTAGAATTGATTNTATATATATATATATATATATATATATATATATATATATTATATAAGGAATGATCGTGTGAGAGGAATTCACATATTATATAATATAATATGTTTTAATATAATATATTTAATATATTATATATTAAATATATATGTATATAATTCCAATTCAAGTATCTTATTTTTTATTATTTTTTTATTTTTGAAATAAATATAAAATATATTAACTCTAATATATATATATTTAATATAGTATCTATTTTATTATATATTAAATTAAAGGTTTGTTTAATATATATATTTAATATAATATCTATTTTATTATATAATAAATTATAGGTTTGTTATTAAAAAGTACGTGTTATATATATATATATATATATATATGAATTCACTTTTATATCTATTGGCATTTTTATATCTAGTCACATCAATATAGTGTTTTTAATTAATTTTATTTTTATAAAACTTTTCAAGTTAATTTAACCATGGCTTGCATAGATTATAGTGTAAAAGGTAAGTGGTTAATGTGCATTCTCCACAAAATGAAAAACTCATAATATTTTATTATATCTCCAAATGGACAAATTCTAGATAATCCCAATAGAGTTGCAAGAGAACGTGTTGATTGGGGAGATGGATGAGAGTTGTAAAAACAATATATGTGTAGTTATAGATTCCCTAAATGGAGAAATTGCAAAAAGACGTTGAGCTAATTGGAGGTACATATATCCTATATGGAGAAGACAAAAATGTTGCAAATAAGCTAAATATAGTTGCAAAGAATTCAATTTGGGAGTTAAGTAAGGGAATTACATAGAAACCAAATGGACAAATTCTAGATAAACCCAATAGATTTGCAAAGAACCCAATTTAGGAGATGGCTGTGAGTTGTAAAAGCAATCCATGTGCAGTTACGAAGTACCCAAATGGAAAAAATGTAGATAAAGCTTACCAAATTGGAAAAATTGTAGATAACATTGACCCATTTAGAGGTGCAAAGAACCCAAATGGAGAAAAAAATAATATTGCAAATAAGTTGAATTATGTTGCAAAGAACATAATTGGAGAGAAGGGTGATGAAATTACATAGAAATGAAATTGACAAAATTTAGATAAGTCCTATAGAGTTGTAAATAATCCAATTCGGGAGATGGGTGAGAGTTGTGAAGGAAATCCATGTGTAGTTATAGAGTGCTTAGATGGATAAATTTCACATAAGATTAACCCAATTTAAAAATTGTAAGAATTAAAGGCAAGATGGGGGAATCTTCTGAACCTTACCTACATTACCATCTATCCTACAACTGCAATCTCTAAATAGACTCCTTAGGTTCCGCATCCTACCACTACAAGATCCACCCAGTCTTTCATGTCTCATGTTTGAATAAGGCTATTCGGTTGTTTAGGTAGAGTAGATATGGTTGCAATGAAGGTATGCTGGTATTTTTAGGTTTCCCAAGTGGTAAGTTTAATGATAACATGTGGCATTTAGTTGTAGTAACCTCAAAATTTCCTATCATAATTGTGATAGACAAAACCATTTCAACTTACTACAATGCACAACAAAGTATTCATCACTGATGCTAACGTTTTTCATCATCTTTTAACTTATTTAAATTAAAATAAAGAATTGGTCATATCAATATTAATTGACCAATTAAATTTTAGATCATTCATCTTATATAGAGAAAGTTAAAATTGTCATATCTCGTAAGCATGGCTGGTTTTGACAAGCCTTGTTTTGCATGGCAACCTTAGTTCAAGCCTCACAAGGTAGCCACATGATACACTTAAAAAATATAGTCATGTTAAGAGTTGGTGTATCCCATATTGAGTGTAATCCTTGACTGATTTTGATGAGATGATTCAATATTTCCCAGTTTTTTGAATATTCCATGATATGTTGAATTTTTTACTGAGTGAATAATTTGAAACCAACTTTTTGAGCAATAACCTTGCTATGCTTGAAACGTCAGTTACAAATACTCTACGTAGTAAAAAATACAAAAGGTCATAATTTTGATTACTTATATACCTATAGATCGTGGTTTCTTATGCCATAAGATAGTCTTGCAAATCACAAACAATATAATTTTTAAGTTTGGTTCACAAACCCCCCAGGGGGTTGCTACTTCCCCAGGAAGAAATCATGGGGAACCCACCCGAAGGGGCCTCACCCTTCGCTCTTATTACAGAGGTAACCCAATGGGGACATAAAGTGAGGCCCTTATATATCAACATATAGACACCCAAGGATTTGACCTCGAGACCTTATGCTCACAACTTACAACACTAAACCACTTGAGCTAGCCCACTGGGCTAAACCACAAACAATATATATATATATAATTTTAGAAATAAATTATTTATTAACTCATAACCCAATACAATATAATATATCTTAATATCGATTAATTAAAATTTTATAATATTGAAAAGAAACATTTACCCCACCATGATAAAAAAAAATGACCAAATTTACGACAAGGATTTGGAATTGGGAGGATGGGGTTTCTGAAAACCCTAACCATGTTTCTCTTGGAGTTAAGGCATTCCGACCTACTACCAACCAAGACTAGAACAATTGGAAACTAGGAGTTTCTTCGTAGCTGAATAAGGTTTGTTTTGATTCAGTTTTTTGTTGGGTTGTTTGATTTTGGGTCTTTTAAACCCTTCCCGTCAGATTTTGGCATTAATTCATCCTTGCAATTGTTGCTTTTTTAAGACAAACTTTTGTGTACCAATAAAGACACATGGCAGGAGATGAATTTTATTCTTGCAGTTCCAAACAAGTGTTCAGTACATAAATGTGTGTCTACATGTGATTCTATTACTATCGTTTTTGCATCCTCAAAAGAAGGAAGGGGTCAAGAGGCTACGGATCTTTTGGACATTTATTTAATCCACATTCTTGTTCCAAATTTAGGTGTTCTTGAGAGAAAACCTATTTCTTTTTCAAACCATTCTTCCTTATATTTACCTGTTCCTTCTGTTGGACAAGAAAGGGGTGATAGTCTGAAAGGTTTTCATCCTCAAGGTGACAATTTTAAGGATTTTATTCCTAGAAAATATATTACTCATTTTGATACTCTGGTTGCTTCTGAGGTTTCAGCCCATTCGACTGATAAGAGAGTAGAGGAGAAGGAATGTGATCTAGTTATCTCAGCGGTTGGTGCTCAAGTGCAGGATAGGAGAGACGTGAGCAACTCTAAAAAACCCTACATAGGTGAAAAAGCTAGAGAGCGATGAAAATTGAAAGCTTGTAAGATTAAGAAGGATGTCGAGGATTTTTCTGTTGGTTGTAATATCACCTTGAAGAAAGTTGAAGGCTTGGTCGAGAGGGCTCTGATAGGTCCATTGGAGTATATCAAGATGAATTGATTGTAAATGATTCATTGGGTAAGTGAAAATTAGAAACCCTTATTAGATTATCAACCTCAAGTTCTTTGGTTACCTCGTGCATGGTTCTATTTCATTTTTATGTCTAAAGAGCATGCACAAAACATTTTGAATAGTTACTTGGTGATAAAAGATAGTTCTTTGGTTTTATGGAACTAGTCTGTGAACTTTAACCCCATGAATCAATAGGTATTTAAAATACATTTGTGGCTTCTTTTGTCGGGTCTGCCAATTCAGTTTTAGTTAGAAGATATACTAATAAGTTTGGCAAATCTTCTAGGGAAGTATATTTCCATGGATAAAGACTCTCTGAGGTCGGGAGATAAAAGAATGGCTAGGGTTTTGGTGGAATTCTATATGTTGTAGAGGCTACCGAAAATTTAAAATATCAGATGGGGTGATATTTCCTTTGAGCAGAGATTGGATTACAAGGGTTTACCTTTCCATCACCTAATATGTAGAAATAAAGGGCACTTAAAGAGAGATTTCCATATCTCAATGAGGTGGTTTGAACGTACTTGAGTTTAGGAGGTTAAAAAGTATTATCATGATCCTTCAATTGATCAGGTTGAAGGTTTGATGATGAAAGATGAAAAAATTATATTAGAAGCTATGTCTCCATGTAACTCCCCTGTTCCTTATGATACCTTTCTTCTACAAAATTATTCTTTATCGAGTCTGTTGAAAGGGATTACAATCGTAGACCAATTTCTAATCGTGTTATTCAGAATTTGGGAGAAAACTTGGAGGGGGACCCTTAAATTGTAAATTTAATAAAAATAGGTTTTGATAATTGTGATCCTAGGAATGAGGATACTTTTATGATTCAATATACATACCGTATAGTGACTTATTAGCTTTAAGAAACCACGATCTCCAAATCTCTTTACCTGTAGACTCTAGTACAAATATTCCATAATTTGTTTTTGAAGGGTCTGAGTGTTAATGGATAGTCAACATCCAAGGATTTCTTGTTGCCAGGAGAAAAAGTTAAAACCCCTCTTACATTTTATGCTAATAAGGCAATTCAGTTCTCAGATAGGATTCCTATTAGTTCTATAAGATGCCAGAATGTGACAATTAGAAGGAAAAATAGGAAGAAGGAGATAAAGGATAATAAATTGGAAGAAGGAGATAGGGAAATTCTGTAGGAAGAGGGATATATTTTGTTATCAGATAGAATTCATTTAGCAGAGGAGGAAGTTAATATTTCATCTAATAAATATGGGGCACTTAGAGATCAGAAGCCCTTTTTGGAGGTTTTAAAATGATTTGTTTGTCGTTAAATGTTATGGGATTAGGGGGTGGTCCCAAGTTTCGAGCCCTCAAAATATTTATAGAATGTAACAGAGCTGACATTTATCTCTTTCAAGAAACAATGAATTTGGGTTCTAAGGCTTGTGAGGTTATCCTTATAATCTTAAAAGAGTGGTAAGTCTGTGCAGTAGATGTAGATAGTTTGTATGGTGGTTTGGTGGCAGTTTGGAATACGAGAATTTGTAACTCCAAGACTTTTAAGACTTCTGTTGGGATTTTGTTGGAATGTAAAGTACATGGTTTTGAGAAAAATGTGAATTTTATGAACATGTATGCTCCATATAAGGAACCGAGGCTATTTTGGGATAAGGTTGTTGCTAATGGTTTATTAAGTTTAGAAAATATAATAATTGTTGGAGACTTAAATTTTACTTTACATTCACATGAACATTGGGGGACAGTATCCCCTCTGGATCCTTTGGTTGGTTATTTTCTAGATCTTTTTAGGAGACATCAGTTAGTGGATATCTTTCCTACAAAATTATCTCCAACTTGGGAAAACAAAAAGAAGGATGGTGAAGGAGTGGATAAAATATTGGATCATTTTTTCATGAATGAATCTATGGTGGATTGTTGTTCAAGATATATCTCTTATGCCATTCATACTAAAATTTCAGATCATTTTCCAATATCCCTTCATTTTGAAAAAGAAAAATTAGACTTAAATATTCCTTTTAAGTTTAATCATTCTTGGTTAAAAAATGAGGATTTTTGTCATATGATTAGAGATTTGTGCTTTACGGTCTCCTGTCCATATAACTTAAATGTGATGGATCTCTTGGTTTATAAGATGAAGCTTCTAAAAAAAGGTGGGATTATGGTTTAAAAGAAACACTGGCTCCTTCTCAGTGGATGATAAATTTAAGATTTTGGAACTTGAAAGCAAAAAGGATGCAATTTTAAAGAAAGAAGAAGATACTATGAGACTAAAACACAAAGCTCTTAGGATTGAAGCTGGTGATAATAATACACACTTTTTTCACAAATTTTCCTCACATCGAAGGAATCAAAACACAATTTGGGAAATGAAAAATGTTGATGGGATCAAAGTTACTTCTCAGGGAAATATCAAAAAAACTGATGAAACACATTTCAAATCCTTATTTAAAGATCAGGGAAGGGCTCACATTGGCAACTAGATGAAGGTTCTTGAACACAATCCTTCTTTTTTTTTTCCAGGGAAGGACTTCATATTGGTAAATTTATTTCACTGGAAGAATTAAAACATGTTTTATCTTGCTTTGCTAAAGAGAAAAGCCCTAGTCCAAATGGTTGGTATGTTGAGTTTTTTTAATCTTTCTTTCACTTTATGGGGATGGATTTGTTGGAGGTTGCAGAGTTCTCCAGAAAAGAATGTTTTATGTCAGGGTCTCTAAACTCTACCTTTATTACTATTATTTCAGAAAATGATAATCTTGATTCCTTTTCATATTTTAGGCCAATTTCTCTTTGCAACTTGGTTTATAAGATGGTGACAAAAGTGATGGTAGAAAGACTAAACCGAAGTTATTTGAGGTAGTCTCTAAGGAACAGTTTGGTTTTTTATTTAACATACTAATTTTGGATGCTATTGGGGTTATATAGGAATGTTTACATACTTCCAAAACAAATAGAAACTCTATTGTGGTAAAATTGATCTAGTAAAGGCATACGATAAGGTTAATTGGGATTTTTTTAAGATTGGTTCTTCCTCATATTGGTTTGTTTGTTCAAGTGGTAAAGTGGATAATGGCCTGTGTATCATCATCAAATTTTGCGGTTTTGAGAAATGGATCTCCTACAAACTTATTCAGAATCTCTAGAGGTTTAAGTCAGGGCTTCCCATTGTCACCTTTGTTGTTCCTTTTGATGATTAAAGGACTAAGCAGAATGGTCTCAAAACACAACAAGATTTGAACCCAAAATCTGAAGAGAAAATTCGACGCCATCCGATGAAATTGACCATGTCGTCGGATTTCACCTTGGTCATTATGTTTTTTTTTGTTTATTATAAAATTTGCTCCAGTTTGCGTCGGATATTCGATAGTTGTCGGTAATACGACAACAGTCGTCGGATATTCGACTTTTCTCATTGGATTACCGATGACAAGATTACAATGATCAATATCCTAATTGTGTCGGATATCCGACAATAATTTATTTTTAGAAACTATATAATAGGAGTATTTTGACATGTTTTCTATACAAGCGAGGATTTGTGGAAGTTATAATCTTCGCAAGAATTTTTTTACATACAAAAAGACACAATTATTTCAATTGTTACTATGATTAAAAATAGTGAAGTGTGGACCTTGAATTATTTAAGATCAATAATCATCAGTAAAGCTTGGTATCAGAAAATGTCAGAACATATCAATATTCCTGATCCACAAAATCAAAATCGTGAATTGCTTGCTAGATTGTGGGATGGACTTAAAAAAAATGGTGATGGGAAATGATATTGTCCATGTAGTCAATGCAGGGGCTTCAAAATAATAAGAATAAATATTGCAGAAACCAAAAGGAATTGTAGGGAATATGGGCATGCTGAGGGGGAACATGACTATCGTCCATTTGTAAGTTTTTCATTATATATGTCTTTAGATTGATTGGTTTTGTAAATGTATGTAATATTTTGTATATTAACTAATATCTCTTGAATATGGTTTCATGTAATTATAAAGGAAAGACATCCTATGGAAATATATCGCCCAAAGGATGTTCTTTCGGAACAAGCATCGATGGACCATGGAGCTATGAATAATGAAGAACAAGCTAATGATACTGATGACATAGTTGAAGATGATAGTACAAATATATTGATCCATGATACATTTAATGTTATAATGGATGATGATGATTATCATCATAAAAATGATGACTATGATCATGTTCATGATTTAACAAGTTCTTGAGAAGGCATACAAACCCTTTTATGACGGATCCAAAACAAATCTTCTCTTTTCTATATTGTTGATAATGAACTTGAAGGTTATGAATGGTATTTCAAATATATCAATCACACATATGTTAAGGTATGTAATATATTCCATCACATACATGTGATCGTGATAAATGTTATCTTTAATCCTCTGATAATTTCATTGTTAATTCATAATTAGTAAAATTAATACGGATGAAACATGTTTCATTAATATTATTTATATATTATATTAACTCTCTTTTTCTTTAATTTGTTGTAGCTAGATAGCTGAATTTTTGTTACCATCACCAAATACTTTACCTCTCACATATCAAGATTTATATGTCATCACGAAATAAATTGGAATGCAGTATGAAGCAATTGATGCATGCCCCGATGACCATATCATATATTATAAACAACATGAATTTGAAAAAGAATGTCCATAATGTCATATCAGTAGATACCAAACATATCAACTAATAAAAAAGGTTCCTCACAAGGTTCTTCGTTATATTCCCATTATTCCATGCTTGCAACGACTATTCAAGTGAAAAAACATAACACAATTTATGGATTACCATGTACATAATAGAAGTCAATATGACATTCTTAAAATGCTTGTAGATGGTTCTGGATTTAGAGATATGGAGTAAAAATGGCCACACTTTGAAGAAGAACCTTGTAGTCTTAGAATTTGTTTAGAAGCAGACGGTGGCAATCCATATGCAGAGAAGAGATCTATTTACTCGGTGTAACCTATTTTTGTTATCAACAATAACATTCCTCCATGGTTGTCAATAAATAGGGAGCACATAATGTTGGCAATGATTATTCTAGGTAGGTGTCTACAACAATGTTTTTTAATATAGTGACATCTCACTTGTTGTATTTTGTTTCATAATGTCATATATTTTTTGTCTTTTACTGTGGTGTATTATTTATATATTTTAATGGTTGTAATAATTATATATTTTATATGTCAAAATCAATTAGGTAAGAACCAAGTTAAATATATGAATGTATATATCGAGCCTCTTATTGACGGACTTTTAATGCTATGGAATGGCATCACTATGTATGATGTATCTAGACCAATACGACAAAGAAAATTTCAATTCCATGCAATGCTTGTATGGACAATACATGATGCCCTAGGGTTAACCTATTTTTGCGGTATGTAATTATAACATCGACTTTAATAGTATTTAATTTTATGAAGTTGATATATTATGCATGCATTTTTTTCAAATAATACATTTATTTTATATAATTATAATTGATATTATTGTTAATCCATCGACTCTTTATGTAGGTATTCAAACAAAGGAAAAATATGCATGTCCAGTTTGTGGTCCTAAGATCAAATCCCGTCGTTCAAAAAGTTTACGAAAGGAGGTGTTTTATGAGTATATGCACTTCCTCTCTAAGAATTAGGTATCAAACTACTGACAAACATCTATTCAATGGAAAGCAAGAGACTGCATTAAAACCGCAGAGAATGACACCTCACCTATGGAAGTTGCAATATAATAGAAATCATCAAGGTACGTATAGATCAAATTGTCTTATATCTATCATCATATATGAAATTTTTTTTATATTTTTTATTGTGTGTTGTTAACTGTAATTGACATTGATTTCTGTAAAATATTTATAAATCATGATTCATGATGGTTGTTGTGATGGTGAAGGAATTAATGGGTTTCCACAAGGAATGAAAAGTTATCCTAAACAATTCAATAGGTTGTCGTACTATGAGAAACTACAAATTTCTCATATGTTTGATACAATGCATATCAGAAAGAATGTGTCTGAAACATTATGGTGACTATTGGATCTAAGGAGCAACAAAGAAAAAATTGTACAAATTTGCAATGACATTAAGGAAGCCAATCATGAAATGAAAGATGCCATTCAATTACATAGAAACGAAGACCAAATTAATATCAAATCACTTCCATCGTTGTTAACAGAGCATCAAATCAATTTTGTAAAACAAGTCATATGAAAAATTAAATTTCCCACCGGATTTTGTTCGAACATGAACAATATCATAACCAAGAAAGGTGATTTTGCAGGGGTGAAAACACATGATTGGCATGTCTTCATCAAGGTAATTATTATGGTATATTTATATTTCTATATTTTTTAATTCTCGTGCATATGTGATGTTGGTACTTTTTGTCTACTTTTTGAAAAAATAATGAAACCCATTTTTATATTGGTACAGTATGTTCTACCTCTATCTCTCCTGGGAAACTTTGAAAACAATGTCAAACAAGTTATTAATGATCTTGGAAAATACATGAGGTAGGTGGTGATATCTTCCATACATAAAGTCTTTGTTTAATTGATGGTAGAACTTATATTTGATATTTAATTTTTATAAATGTTATGTAAATACTGTTTTTTTTTGTTAAATCTTGTGATTTGTTTAAATCACTTGTATATGGTTGTCATCTAAAGAAATCCATAAAGAAGATATAAATTATTGGAGGAGAGAAATTCCATGTCTAATGTGTGAAATGCAAAAGCATCCAACTTCGACATTTTTCAATGCACAGGAACATTACCTCATACACCAAGTTGAGGAGATTGAATTATGTGGACCAGTACACTCAAGGTCAATGTGGATGGTTGAGAGGCATTTGAAATTTTTTAAGGGCTTGGTTAGATAACTAGCACATCCAGAGGGTTCTGTGATTGAGGGATATATGGTATACTAGAACATGATTTACATTTCTAAATGTCTTCCTATATTAGCATCAAAGCTCAATTTAGGTCACATTTGTGATCTAAACTCCAATAACATTTTCGAACAGGAGTACCTCTTTGGGAAAGGTAGATTGAGGAAGGTGAAAGGTAATTATTATCTAGTGGATATTAATTATAGTACATTTAACTGTTGTTTTATATGTATATATCATACTTATTTCATTTTTAAGATTCAATATGCATAAATTAAAAGTGTATACTTGCATGTTAAGTGAATATACATTTGTACTTAATTGTAATTTTACTTTCATGAAGCAGTTGGTCATGAGTGGGATGCACTTAATTTATACATAGAAAACAATCTTGATTGGATGAACGTATGGATTGAATGATGTCAACAATCTAGTCACGAAATATCATGGGAAGGTGTGGCTTCATTGGTAAAAGAAGCACATCGTAATGGAGATACCAAATTTACAGAAAGGGAAATCGATTCATCATATGGTTTAAAAGATAAGAAGACAATCATATTAATTAGCCATTCTATTAATTTTTTTCAAATATATTGATGTACATGTTCATTTCTTTCCCTGCATAGCATAAACATGCACTTAATCATGATCAGTTCAGGATGTAACATTTATGTGTATGGCTTGTTGCACATAAATCACCATAAGGCTATGTGGTGCAATGGTCATAAATTTCGCATCAAAAAGTTGAATGAAACAAAGGAAACTTCTAATTGTGGGATAAATTTAGTCTTTGAGGTGACCAATGTTTCCTCTAGAAGTGACAGACATCCAAAACTCTCTGAAAATCCATACTATGGGTATTTGTAAGCCATTATTCAGTGTGATTTTAACTCCAATTTAGTTTTGTCTGTTGTCAAATGGTATAGGTTACGATTGAATCAAGGTGATCCCGATAGAACTATTATTGAGCATGATAATGGATTTACCATGGTTAATACAAGGTTGTTTAAGCCAGGAACAAAGCCCTGTGTTATTCTAAGCCAATGTGAACATGTATTTTACTCTAAGGTTCAGGGTAGAGGGGCTTGGTCATTTTCCATGAGACACGATCCAAGGGTAAGGGTGGTAAAGTATAATGTGTAGGAAGATGCTGAAGAGGGTCTTGAAGAAGAAGATTATGTTGAGGATGATCAACATGAGTTATAGAATCACGTTCTAGAGGAAGATGATGAAGAATTAGTTGAATAAGATGATGTAGTAGATAGTGTCCATGAATATTATATCGTTGAGGACTTGATGATCGAAAATGACATCGATGACAATGATGATATGGTCAATCCTTACAATGTTGAATCTGGATATGATGATATAGATGATGACTTATATGAAGAAAATGATGAAGTCCATTAAATTATATGAGGTATTCCTTAATCTATATAATATACTCTATATATTGTTGGTCACTTTAATTTCTCAACTAATTTACAAACAAAGTGCTCAATATAAATTGTCAACCCATGGAAGCCTGGTTATTTCAAAGGCAACTACATAAAATATATGCATGAACACACAGTAACTGATAAACATAAATCGCCCTGTTCATTCAAAATAAAATAATTGCAATCTAAAGCTGTATTCAGCCATTGATCAATCAAATCCTTAATACTAATTTAATATTCAAGAATAAAGAGACTCACTTACGTTCAAATCACAACAATCCTGAAAATAATTAACTAGTTTACTTTTGCAAGAAGTTAAATCCAAATTACTATTGTAAGGAAAGCCACTTGGAGTTGAAACACTTTGAAATGTCTTCTCATTCAATCAAATTCACTCATAATTAATAATCTCAGCAATAAAGGAAATTTAACATTAACTAAACTCAGTGACAGAATACAGAGGTAACACAACCCTTCTATACTTATGGAAAAAGAATCACACTACACAGTCGAATGTTCAATCAATTGTATTCTTAATTAACCAGATGTTTTAGAACTTAGAAAAAAATGTAAGTAATAAATCAGAGCACACTCTTTCAACAACCTGGGACGAAATGTAAATCGACTCAAACAACTCCAATTCTAATTGCAATTCTAGTTTTTGTGTATTGTAATTTGGGACATCTATCTTTGTGTATCGAAAAACTGATACACTTCCTTGTGTATCAACAATTGGGGCAATTCCTTGTGTATCGACAAACTGATACACTTCGTTGTGTATTGACAGCTGGGACTAAATTTGTGTATCGAAAAACCGATACAATTCCTTGAGCCATGCAGATGAATAGATTGACTTGTCTTGCAACAGCATCGAGTTATTATCCTAAAGAAGTGAAACTACGCTTTATGAATTTTCTTCCATTTGTGTATTGACAGTTGGAGCAATTCCTTGTGTATCGACAAACTGACACAATTCGTTGTGTATCGGTAGTTGGGATTTCTATATTTTTGTCTCAACAAACTAATACACTTTCTTGTGTATCAGTAGTTGGGGAAATTCCTTTAAGAAAACTAACACACTTCATTGTGTATCGACAGTTGGTACTATCTTTGTGTATCAAAAAACCGATACACTTTCTTGTGTATCGACATCTTGCTTTATCCAAATTTCCTATAGCAATCAACTAATTGCATTAATATAAAATAGGTCATCTTATTCAGGAACAAAACCCATAGACACATATTGGTTTAAGCATTAATTAAACGAAATAAAAATGAGTTATGCCAGTCCATAATTCTTCTTTTTCTTAGAAAGAATATAATTTCAGCTGTAATAATAAAGGAAACTAGGGAATAAGGTACATGAAAAAGCTAAGAAAAAAGGGTCATTTTTAGCACCCAACATCTCCCTCCAACTACACAGTTGCATATTCTCATGCAACAAACTCTGGTTAGTCCGAATCTGAATCTGGGTTAAATATTTGTATGTGTAGGTGAGCGATATTGAAAGAGGAATCTGGTTTATCTGCCCTGTCCCTATATCCATTACAAGCAATAAGCTCCTCCCAACACTGTCTTTCTTCCTTCTTAGTTAGCCTGTATATGTTTTTATACTTCTTATCAAGAAACCGTAGGATAGGAAATTTGAAATGCAACCCTAGCCAATTTAATCCACAGCTCTGAATGCATTTAACATAAATAGGGACTCGAGTCAAAGCTTGAGTAAAATTTTCAAAACAATAACGGTCCCTTATCTTCACAATTCAAGTGAATAAGCATCCCATATGGCTCTACTACCTTCTAAAGAATAAGGTTATTGCCGCATTATAAGATGCATACATGTATTTATGACATATTATCGAAGTCATGCTAATTGAAAAACCTTTGATGGATAATAAAGGAACATTTTATGCTTGTCAATAATGTCCATAGAATATTGTGTTTCACCTCAGATCCATAAAGTAGAATTTTCTTCATTTTTCTTAATGGTCTGTGAGGCATTCCACAACTACATCTGGTTACTAACAAAAGAAGTGAATGCCCTTAAATGAACATCCCCTATGTGAGGGATGGGATTAAATTTAATATTCATGGGGCATTCCACCTCATGTAAATACAATTCACATAGCATATTTTTCTTAGATAAATCACTTTGAGAGAAATTATCTAAAACTTGGGGAACTGTAAAAAGCTGATGGGGCCTTCCTTCCTAAAGAGATTTCAACTTAAAAAGAGGCATTTGTTCATACAAGAAAACCAAATAAGGAGACGTACCCATGCAATTTAATAATTCTTGACTCAATGTATACATCTTCTCTTTTTCTTTCTCCATAACCTTAAATTTTTTCAATTCCCTTGTTTCTACCTGCAATTCTTCTGAACGAAACTTCTGAAACACCAAATCTTTTTGTCATTTCTCCCTATGCTCCTTAATGGAATTCTTGTGTGTGGGAAGAGGAATTACCCCTTCCCCATACAATGCAGCCTGATATCTCAAATGATTTAACTAAGATTTTAGCAGAGGAATATCCTCCGTTTCCTCCTGGGATTCTTCATCTAAATCAATAATTTCACAAGGATCTTGAACCATTACATTACCATCTTTTATGAGCAGCATGGAGTATTGAGTTGTTGGTTCTTGTGTTTCAGCAATTGAATTGGGTTTCTTGACAAATACCTTATTTTCTACTATCATTGGTTCTTGTGTTTCAGTGACAACTTCTTTATTTTCTTGACTTGACTGCATATGTCTCCAAGACGAGTCTTCCATGAGAGTAACTTTGTATCCTGCAATCCTAAAAACATCCCCACATTCTGGGAAAAGATATTCATCACGCTCAATGTCCTCATAAACGATAGACCCCATCTGATAAACAAGCTCTTCTAATGTATTTAATTTATGACTCAATTTTTCAATATATCTTTCAACAATTGCAATTCTCCTTGAAGCACCTGTACCTCCTATTTCAACAGGTCATTTTCCAAAATTATTGTCTCTATTTGAACAGGATTGTCTTCCACAGCATGTTATTGTGGATAGGCAGAACTTGATGTTGAGGTTAAGTTCTTACCTGGTTCTTATGTTACAGGAGCAATCCCTTGTTGTCTATCTACACCCCCTGGTTCTTCTGTGATAGAGGATGGACAAGGTCTTAAAATTGGGACTTCAATACATGTTTTATGCAATTGTAATTCCTTTGTAAAGATAGTAGACCGAGTTCTCATTTTTGTCATTGGAAAGGGTGATTGAGATGAAGTTCTCAATATTCTTTTACTTTGTCACAGACTAGGAGAAATGAATCCCTTTGTCAGTATTTCAACTTCATTTGGAGTAGAAGAATCATCCTTTTGTGATGATTCTTTCTCCAATTTTCTAAATTCTTTAGAGGATTCAGCCTCTTGAGTCACCTTCCTTTACTTTTCAATCCCTTCCATTAATCTTTCTTCTCCACTTTCTAATGGAAATCCTTCATGGGTTAATTCCTCAAAATCCATTGGAATCATTTCTAATTCTTCGTTTATGGGAGGAAAAACCTCATCATCCTGAGTCCTAGGTTTTTCAGAAGGAATCTATATTGCTTTCTTCATCGATTCCTTAATAGGGCTTGGGAATTTTCCCATGGATGTCTATCTGTCAAACTGGACCTATCTATCCTTGATCGTCTTCTACCCTTTCAGATTCTCTATCTTTTTCTTTATCTGACATGATCTACTTCTGTTCTTTTTCAGATTCACTATCTCCTTCTTCTATGGCCATAGGGTTTATTATAGTGACCAATTCAACTCATTATTGATGCCTTTATTGTAACTCCCTTAATATTATCATTTTAATGAGGCCATGATTGGTAAGAGAACCTTGGGGGTACTTATCCTTTCTAACATAATGTGCCATGTTTTGTAGAGAGTTTAGAATATAATAGGGCATGTTTACTAATATACCATGGAGGAGGTGAGATAATAAAACAAGACCATAGGTATACAAAAATATGTACCTACCTTCACAGGTTATATAATTCTTGAGATATACTGCAACCTGGTCCCAAGGACGAGGCAAAGATTCCAATGCAGTCCCCCGTCCTCTTGGTCGAACGACTTCTCCTCCTGCTAAGAAATATTCTTTTGCGCTAGACATAGGGAATTTCAGACCAAACCATCTCTTTCCTATTTTGGGAATACATGTTACTTCTGTTATGATATGATTAGAAGATTTAATTCTCATCCCCCCAAATTCTAAATCATGTTCCATCAAATTTTGTGAAAATTGTAATGCAGCCTCCTCATCAAACTCGGTCAATTTTTGAAAATATGAAGTCTATCAAGCTTCCTCAAGAATACCAAAAGATTCCATGTATCGATGCAATGTCTCCATCGACTCTGGATCACAACAGATTGCAAACCCTCCCATGATGTTTTTAGGGATCTCAATTACACAGGAAACTAGTAAAATTTTCAAATTTGGATACCGAAGTTGCAGCATGTAAGACAACAATGTACAATGTGGAAAATCATTGGGTATTTTTTCAAAGGAGGCATAAAGGTGGTGTAAGGGAAAAAGTAGAATCTCGTAGTGGAACGTATAGCATGGATTGGGTAAAGTAGTTGCAGTTAATAAGTACGGGAGAGTGTAATGATGAAACCCCTTCCCAAACTAAAAGGATTGGATCAAAGAGGCGCTGACAGTGACAAGAAGGACGGTAGCGTTGACAGTGATAAGAAGGACGGTATATTCATGATTATTTGTCTATTTATGCTTAGTTTTAGTTGTGGTTAGGATCCATACCTTTTCACTTACAATGACAGATCAATAAATTGGTGTGGCCCACTTGCCTTATCAAACATGTTTAGTGGAGGAACTCCTCATCTCGTGGCTTCATGGATCATGTGGGCCCTTGGCATAATGAGAGGGATGAACACGTCCATATTAAGAGAAATAATGAGAACTAATGAGACTGCAAAAATTTCCAGTGTTTTGGCCGAAACAGAGTGACTGGCGGAGTTTCAACAAAGAAACTCACGAATTTTAAACAAAGGAAATTATGAGATTTTAGTAGAAAGTGGAGAACTTTGGTAAGGAATATGGTAGATTTTCAGTAAGGAATATGGTAGAGTTTCAGAAAAGATATGGCGCAGTTTCAACAAGGATTATGGCAAAGTTTCAACAAAGAAACTGACGAAGTTTTAACAAAGGAAATGATGGGATTTTAGCAGAAAGTGGAGAACTTTGGAAAGGAATATGGTAGAGTTTCGGAAAAGATATGGTGCAGTTTCAACAATTATTATAGCGGATTTTCAACAATGAAGTAGAGAAATTAGCGGAGCTTTAGAAAAGGATATGGCGAAGTTTTGACAAGGAATATGGCAGAGTTTCAACAAATATATGGCATAATTTCGGTAAGGATTATGGCGGAGTTTCGACAGGGAAGAAGAGAATTTAGCGGATTTTCGGCAAAGGATATGGTAGAGTTTCAACAAGGGATATGGCAGGGTTTCAGCAAAGGTATGGTGTAGCTTTAGCAAGGATTATGGTGGAGCTTCGACAAGGAAGCCGAGAACTTAGCAGAGTTTTGAAAAAGGATATGGCAAAGTTTCAGCACGGAATATGGAAGAGTTTCGGCAAAGATATGGAATAGTTTCAATAAGGATTATGGTGGATTTTTAACAAGGAAGTGGAGAACTTAGTGGAGTTTAGGCAAAGGATATGGTGGATTTTCAACAAGTAATATGGAAGAGTTTCAGAAAATATATGGCGTAGCTTCGACAAGGATTATGGAAGAGTTTCGACAATAAAGCAGAGAAATTAGCGGAGTTTCAACAAATGATATGGCAGAGTTTTTACAAGGAATATGGAAGACTTTCAGAAAATATATGGCGTAGTTGCAGCAAGGATTATGGTGGAGTTTTGATAAGGAAGCAGAGAACTTAGCAGAGTTTTAGCAAAGGATATGGTGGATTTCGGCAAGGATTATGGTAGAGTTTCAACAAAGATACGTTGCATATTTTGCAAGGATTATGGTGTAGTTTTGGCAAGGAATATGGCATATTTTCGACAAAGATATGGAGAAGCTTTGGCAAGGATTATGGTGGATTTTCGGAAAGGAAGCAGAGAACTTAGTAGGGTTTCAACAAAGGATATGCAATATTTTCGGCAAGGAATATGGCATAGTTTTAGCAAAGATATGGCGTAGTTTCGGTAAGAATTATGGCGTAGTTTAGGAAAGGAAGAAAAGAACTTAGAGGATTTTTGACAAAGGATATGGTGGAATTTCGGAAAGGAATATGGTATAGTTTCGACAAAGATATGGCGTAGCTTTGACAAGGATTATGGAATAATTTTGACCATGAAGAAGAGAACTTAGCGGAGTTTCATAAAAGGATATGGCATAGTTTCGACAAGGAATATGGAATATTTTCAAAAAAGATATGGTACAACTTTGGAAAGGATTATGACAGAGTTTCGGCAAGGAATAAAATAACGTAATAGAGTTTCAGCAAAGGATATGGTTGAGTTTCGGCAAGGAATATGACAGAGTTTCAACAAAGATATGGTGCAACTTTGACAAAGATTATGGTGGAGTTTCGACAAAGAAGAAGAGAGATAGCATACATTATACACCATATTAAGAAATCATTTATCACAAATTTCTAGTATATGCCCCATGCAAGTATCAATTGGAGACTTAAAGTTACTTAATTGGGTAAATAAATTTCCCAAATGTGGTTGAGCATAAAAATGGTCACGGATGTCAGGATAGGGGAAGGGAACATGCCAGGAAAAATGGCGACCCTCCCCCCATAGATTCATCTTCCCAATTCACTTAAAATCCATGGCCACACAAACCTCAGTACAAAGCCAAAGATGGATGAATTCAAAGAAGAACCATACTGAAATGCTTTAAATCACATGGATCTGGTACTTGAGGAATGGCAGTGAAAAGTTCAACATATGATGGATCACATGGAGCAGGTACATGGAAAATAATGGTGAGTGTGCAAGGAACATTATAACATAGAAACTGAGTCTGACATCCTCAAATCAATCCAATTATCTTCTCTTCCCTCTCTAAAATCTATCTAGAGAGCTCATCTACACATTCCCATCATGTCCAAGAATAAGAAAGAGACTAAAAACATAGACTAGGAGGTGATATTCCATGCAGAGACTCCTCAACACATTTTCTCTGCTATCAAAACTATGGAGAATGAATTGTTCAGAGAGTTCAAGCTCAAACTTGGACCCGATGTAGTTATAAACAACTAATGGATACTGAAGTTCATACTGTCTAGAGAAATCCGTGAACGGGAAATCTTGGAGAAATGGTAAAACTCATAGTGAGTATGTTCAAAGAATACGGTGAGAGAAACCTTGGTCACATGCAAGAATTTATTCTCCTTTCTGAGCCACCTTTTCAGTGCCAGTAGGGAACCAAAGAAGGAGCAACCAGTAAATCCAATGATGAAGAAGCATAATCTGTTATGAGAGACTAGCAATCCTCCTCTCTCCCTTTTCTCTAACCTCCTATGTTGTCACTTCATAATGTCTTTTTTATTTATATTTTACATTTTTTTAGGCCACCATTATACAAAGTATGGTAGTCGAAACCATGGTTATATTTTATGTTTGGATCATGCTTTGTATATCTGCTATTTGGACACACGATTACAACATGAATTCATGTTTTGAGCAGACCTAGCTATACTATGGATATGTAATAATGTTTCATATTTACTGGTAATAGAAAACTTCCTTCTAACTGACAAAAAAAACTGGGTAAATAACATAGTGACAATTGTGTCTAACTAATAAGATTCCCATTTTTTTAAGTAAGAGATTTTATTAAGTAAGAGATTTTATTAAGATATGTAATAATGTTTCATATTTACTGGTGATAGAAAACTTCTTTCTTACTGACAAAACAAATTGGGTAAATAACATAGTGACAATTGTGTGTAACTAATAAGATGCCCACTTTTTATTTGTAAGAGATTTTATTCACATAGAAAAGATCAAATTACATTCTAATGCACAGGTTACTTCCTCTTGATAACCTCGTTGCTCGACTTACTAGAAAAATTGGTCCAACATCTTCGAATCATCCTTCATCTTTTCCCACGATTTCTTAGGCTTCTCCTCGTCCTTTCCCATCTCCTGCTTCTCCCACATTGTGCACCCCAGAGGTTTTTTCATTACCCAGAACAATGTCATGGTTTGCTCGTAGAGGTTGAGTTTGCCCGCATTATTTCTAGGGTCTAAGATCTAGTCTTTAACTTTGCAGAATTCCTCATGTAGGGTGTCCCTATCCAATTCCTCCCATAACTTATGCTCCTTCTCATTGATGCTTTGTTGTATGTCACTGGGAAGACCAATCTTAAACATTCGAGCTTCCCAAAGGGATTTCCAATGATCCCAGGTCACCCAACGATTTCCCTCCTCAGGACCCAACACCTGCTTCCTCTTTCCTCTTCTTACTCCCATACCATCCTTTGTGTTCCTTCATTGGTTGACATCCATTTTCCAAATCACCATTGTTCCTTTGCTCATAAATAATGCTAATAATATACACTGGCGGGTTTTGTTGTTGAGTCTTTTTTCGCCATATTACTCGCCTCTAAATAGAAACTTCCCATTCTGGGACATTATTTGATATGTGCTTTCCATTTGATACTTCTCAGTCCTAAGCGAATATATCCCATTCAGTTGCCTAGATCCTCCATTTCCTTTATTCATCTTCGCTTGTTTGCCCACTTGATTGAAAATATTGTGCAATGATCATGAAACTATGCATATTTAAGCCAACCTACCTTTCACCTGATGTCACCACCCGCTGGTCTGTAAAAACACCCTTTACTTGGAATGTTTTGGGGCCTCCAATTGTCCTTTCCTCTCGGTTTCATGGAATCTTGTCATGTCTTGGTGTGTGAGGTTGATACACCTTCTTGTCTTCACTTGAGAAAGTTTCCTTCATCATATTTCATCACCAAGTGAAGAAATGCACAATTGGAAGATCTCGTTTTAAGTTGTTTACTTAATACTTGAGATTGTGACATGAGGATGCATAAACATTTAACTTAAAATTAACATTGAGAAATTTTGGAATCATGATATTAATTGAATAGTTAGCTCATTGACCATTTTACACGGATCAACCTTTGTTATACATTGGCTTAAAATGATCCTATATGTTCCCTTAGTCTCATTAAATTAACAGTCCAACATGGTAGACTCCTTCCTATTCAAATATAGGATCCTAGAAGCACCTTACAATAGTGTGCCATGGCTATTTTTTAATGGAATGATAACCATGATAATTTCCCACATGGAAATTCATTTGTTTATACACCACTTGACCACAAGACTTGTTATATTTTTTTTCTACGCCAAACCAAGGTTAACTCAATCTGAACTCCTTGCTTTCACCAAATCTAACTTGATTCCTCCTTTTAACCATCTTGGTTAGAAATTTTGTCTAAAAAACCCAAACAAGTAATCAATACATAAACAATAACAAGAAGAATAAAAATAGAATGATCATGAACCAAGGGAAAGGGGGAAATGGAACCATTATTGGGGGGTATTAATTCCAATTTGGGTCAAACATAATGAAAACAAGGGTATAAACATAACCATCCCTGTGATTTTTATGGATAAGATAATTGCAATGATCTATGTCCCATTCTTCCATAAATCTAACAAATAACGACCCAATTTCCTAATCAAATGGACCAACAAGAATCAACAACCTTACCAAAACTATTCACTCAACATGGAATCATTAATTATGATGGTCATTTCCCACCTTATTTTACCCATTTGGCTTCCCAGCAAAATTTGGACATGTCATACTAACCTATCTACCTCACTTATTATAAGTCACAATACACAAGAAATTATAAGAGGACACACCTTCCACTTTTACTAGATCGTCAATCCCCTTTAGGCCTTCCCATTGTAAGGCCAGTGAAATTTTTAACCCATTAAAATCTAAATAAATTACCTTTGAATTAGATAAACTAGTGGTTCCATGTCTCCCTTATTCTACCTCTTTAAAGTTAAGGATCAATGTTAAGGACTTCATTAGCCATCAATGTATTTTGCATGAAGGAGCCTCCTGATCTTATATTATGTATCATTTTTCTTTGGAATAATTATCTTTTCTTGGAGAGTGGCGTGGGGGGCGGGGCCATATGATCTTCCACCTTCACATGGATGGCCCTGTTTATTATAGAATATTCAATTATTCTTAAAATAAATAGAAGCTCGATAATGAAATGTTCTTGTTGTTATCGTCATCCTCCTCCTCCTCCTCCTCCTCCTCCTCGTCATCAATGATGATGTTGATCATCATCATCATCATCATCATCGTCATCGTTGTTGTCGACATTCTCATCCTCATCCTCATTGCCATTATTGTCTCCATCATCATCATCATCATCATCATCTTTATCATCATCGTCATTGTCATCATCGTCGTCATCATCATCATCATCGTCGTCATCATCATCATCATCAACAACAACAACATCACCATCACTATCATCACCATCAGCATCATCACCATCATCATCATAATGATCACCATCATCATCATCATCATCATGATCACCACCACCACCACCATCATCATCACCACCATCATCATCATTATTGTCATCATCATCATAATCATCATCATCATGATTATTTTTGCGTGTCATCATCATCACCATCCTCATCATCTGTGTCTTCATCATCATTATCATCATCATCCTCATCATTGTCTCTACTAGTCTTTCTAGATATTCCCAAAAAATACATGAACACTACCTAGGTCATTCACCTTTTTATACTCTATTAAAATGAAGTTAGCTTGCATCTCATACATGTCTCTAGTTGATATTAACATTGTGTAAGTATTAAAAAATAAAAAATTATAATATATATTTGATTATTTAATTAATCAATATTTTACACTAATGTCTAATATAACTTAATTTTACAACTATATGTAAAATTCTAAATCAAACTAACAAATTAAAAAAATACTATAAATTTCAACCTACTTAGACAACATAAGATATTTGAAAGAAACCCACCTACATGTGATGATGTTTCCAAGCTATCTAAAGACCTCCAACACTTCATCGTTGTCCTCATCCTCATCATCATTCCCAGCGCTTTCGTCTTCATCATCATCATCATCCTCGTCGTCACCATCCTCATTGTCATCATGATCCTCATCCTCATCATCGTCATCGTCGTCGTCGTCATCATCATCATCATCGTCAACAATATCAGCATCGCCATCATCATCCTCATTGGAATTATTGTCATCATCATCATTGTCACCATTATCATCCTCGCCCTTATTATCGTCATCATTATCACTATCATCATCGTCGTTGTCATCATCATCATCATCGTCGTCGTCAATATCCTCATCCTCATCCTCATTGTCATCATCATCATCATTATTATCATCATCATCATTATCCCTGTTAGCACTCAAAATGTACCCTCGATTATAAAAGGGTAAATCCCAAGGTAACCACAAAAACAAGCTTTAGGAAATAAAGTTGTCTTCTTTCTCTCCAGTGAGGGTTCTCTCAATAATTGTTTTCACAAGGCCAGATATATAAACAAGAAATGAACTTAAGATTGTTGTTGGTTGAAACAAGGAAAGTACACATTGGGCATGGAGTAAAAAATGATTATAACAATCACAGTGCTATTGCATGGAAATTTTAACAAAGGCAAGGTAGCCATCTCATTACATTCAAAATGCTTTGGTCTGGTGATTATAGAAGAAATGAAGAACAGTCCATTAATGTGGGCATCTAACTAGGATGAATCCAACATTAACTTTAGATGAACAGGTTTTATGAATGTGTGAAATCAATAGACATAACATATGATTATGAATTTTGTACTATTGAAAAATCATTTCATTTAACATGAAAGGGAAAACATTATGGAGTAAATAACAAGAAACACATTCACGTGAGAAAGGAAAGTATAGAGTGCAACAAAGACAACACCTGAACCTTTGTAAAAGGCCAACTACGGCTCTGTGATTTTATTAAAAGATATATCTCAAAATAACATGCTGAATTTTCATGGGTTTCAACCCTTTCTTCCTTACAAAAACTGATTCTCATACAAAATTGCTCCATGAGCTAAATCACTAACTTCTAAAGATAGGAAATAATCGCCTTTTACGTATGTTATCTACATTTCTTAACTAATAAATTCTTTTGAAAAATAAACTAAAATCCTAGTTAACTAGTGTTGACATGGATCCGTTGACATGGGTTGATACTCTGTCAACACCCTTAACTCAACGATCTCCTTGAGCACCAGCCCAAACAGGTTTTACCCTATCTAACAACACCTGCAAAGCAAATGAGGTCTCACCAGAGATGTTCGAGGGAGAACTGTCGAAACCACGTTTCTATATTAAGAAGGAGGATTTTGCGCATCTACTATTCCACTATCGCATCTTCATTCACAGATCCAAATAAAGGTTTTATTGTCACTTAGGCATACTGTAAACCATCATATCGCATCAACACGTTAAATTGTAGCTTTATGTTTTACTTGTGAACATATCGATCACCATGACATTATTCACAACACAGAAACATCACATCATTCAGAATCAGACATATTTTGTTATCAATTCATTCAGATCACATCATTTAACTCAAATAAAAGCAGATAAAATTGAGAATATATGGAAACGAAGTATTTCCATCAACATCCACCATATCATATTACTTCCACATCAAATCAGGTTTTCAAAAAACATCTTCACAGTTGCGACAAAATAGAGATCACTCTTTCGTATAAGATCATACAATTATGTTCTAAACTTAACATTCATCTCTTGATTGACTAAGATAGGATATATCAACATTACATTCCTATTTCTATTTATAGGATTGCGCCTTTTAAAAAATGGTCCACTTTGATCAACTTCCTAACTAATTCGGACCAAAAACTACAAAACTATGAACAAAACTTCAAAACATTGATTCAGCCGACTCTTTGTCGATTTTTTCGCCTTGCATGCCATCCTTGGTCTTGCACATCATCTTCGATCTTGCGCATCACCATTGGTCTTGCATACCACCCTTGGTCCTGCGTAGCTTATCTTCATCAAAACTGTATGCCAACAACTAGTCTTCATAAATAATCTTTGACAATCTTCAATAATATTCATGCATGTAGCTTGTACTTGGATCTTCCATACTTTTTGACCAATTTTCACTGGTCATCAAATGGCAGGTCCAGGCTAGCCATTTCTTTTTCCATCACTCTTAACTCCACGTGGTCTCTGTATGAAAAATATGGAAAGCGTGCACACGTGGCTTTAAAGGAAAATAGCCGCTTTCAAAATCATATGCTAACTTATCCACTATTGCTTTTCCTGACAGTGATTGTTACATATCTTCAAATTTTCTATGATCCAGCCTACATTCGATCAAATGATCATGATATTCTTTTTGGGAAAACATACTACCTTCTTCTTCCCAAAATAAAGTCAGTCCCATCTTAAACAATGGATTAAACATATCAATAAACAACTTCACTTGGTGTGTCATGATGTCAATTTTTGCTTCCATGGTGTCCAAATGTTGGTGTTTATTCACAACCTTCCTTGCCCAAGTGATAATGGAAATTCTGTCTTTGATGTTTGCTTCTTTCAGTTCATCTTTTGTCGAACCATTTAGAAAATCAATAGTGTTATTAGCAATCTCTATGGGATTCTTATTTAACCTCTCTTTCACTGGTGTTACACTTTTCCTAGCGGATTGCATTACAATTTCTTTGTCCAAAATATAATCTAGGTAGGGCCTCAATTTGGTTGCTTCAGCTATAAGCAAATCCCAAATAATGTGCTTGGATCCCTGTAAAGGTAACTGTCCTGTCACCTGTTTCATAAGCTTGTCATTTTTATCTAACGGGTCTTTACATCTGATTATCTAGGTTTTCCTCTCTTCTTCTCTTTTCAAGGCCAAATTCTCCAAATTCTTATTTTGGTTCTTTAATCCAATTATCTCCAAATCTCTCAGGCTAACTTGAGACATAACTGGTACAACAAAATCTGTATTAACCTGCACATGAGGTGAAAAAAATTGCAACTTGGGTTCTTTAACCTTTTCATTTAGTTCCTTCTCCAGTTCTTCTTGTTTTTTCTTCAAATCTTTTTCATTCTCAACTAAAAGACTCATAACCCTTTCCCACAGTTTCTTTTCTTCAGCAAATTTCAAGAGCTTGTATTTACAATCATTTAACTCAGCATTAAGAGATTCTTTTTCTTTCTCCAACTCAGTAAGATCTGCAGCTTGGATGAGTTGGGTAGCTGGAATTTTTAATTTCTTTTTGAGGAGTTGAAAGTATTCTCTTTTTCATTTAGCAGCTTCTGAGTAGCTGCTTCTTTGTCAGTTTCATTATCAGTAGTTAATAAGTCACCTTGATGCTTCTTGATTTGTTGTCGATGTGCTTTGTTTTCAACCCTCTCATGCCTCAGTTGGTTTTCCACTTTACTCTTAGCAGATTGTAGTATGGACACCTTCAAATTTTACCCTGAGTATGTCACTATAGATTACCTCCCCAAGATGTTTGTGAAAATGAATCATGCCAGGAGTTGGAATTTTTTCTAGATTCATCCTCATTTCAGCAACTTTGTTTTTAGTTGTTATTTCCATGTTCAAGGTATTTTGAGTGTGATCTCTCATAGTCACCAAGGATACATATTTACTAGATATTCTCCTAACATCTGTGTACAGCTTCAAAGATTCAATTGTAGCCACATCTTTATCATCTCTATACTTGTCAAATAGCTCAGCTATGGTTTTGAATTGAGAAGTGGAGTCTTTAGGTGTCTCAAAGAAGGCATACTCATTGATTTCAAAGGCTGGTCCTTTGACTTTCATGTGCTTCTTCTTGTCGTTGACATCTGCTACTTGTATTATCTTCCTTGTTTCTTCAATCTCATTAGAGGAAATTTCAACTCAAAATGGGCCTTTCAACCCTTATTCAAATTCCATGTCATCATGTGTTAGCCAATGAAATTGCTTTAAATTTGAAATACCATATAGGTATTAAACAATTTTTTAATATAAATTTATGGATAGGTGTCATAAAAGAACTATTTTTTTATTGTATTTTCGACATATCTCCCTATGTTTTTACTCAAATTTCGAGCGGGATAGATCCTTCGATGCATAACTAAATTCTGCATCCAATGAGTACCCACTCTGTATACTTTTGGTGGACCCTGATACCCCAAAAACAAGAAATACCTGAAAAAACGTGATGATGAAATAAGAAATATCTGAAAAAACGTGATGATGAAACAAGAAATACCTGAAAAAATGTGAATCACGTTTTTTCAGGTATTTCTTGTTTTTGGGGTAGCGGGGTCTGTCAAAAGTATGCAGAATGGGTACTCTCTAGATGCAGAATTTAATTCCACATCCAACGAACAAAAAAAAAGTATTTTTTTTCTTTTCTTCCTCCAAAATTAATAAATATTATTTTATTATTTTAACTATTATTTTATTATTTTCCTTAGGAGTCCCATTTTGAGTTGAAATTTCCTCTAATGTCTTCTTTTTTGGTGTCTTAGTAGTGTCCTCTTCTTCTATATCCATAGCATCAGAGAAGTCTCTCTTGCTATTCCTTTTAAAACAACTTTCAAAACAACTTCCCTCATTGATGAAGTGGAAACTTGTTGCATATCATCATCCCTCTTTGTTTCATGAGGATAGTCCATCCAATTGGCACTCTCGACCATACCTACAATTTCATGATGTTCAAAAGGTTTATTTTTATTCACCTCTCTTCTGATGGATATAATATGGCGGTGATCATAATTAATAGTTGCTTCATTCTGAAATCTCATTTCTTTCAATAAATTCTCCACCACTAGAAAATCAACCCTCCACTTTATGATGAATGGGACAACTACCCATGGAAATTTAATCTCAAATGACTTTTTGAAATTATTGAAGTGTTCATTCTCAACAATCAACTTATGTCTAATCATCTCTAAAGAAAATATTTTGGGAGTTAAGAAAGCTGGTAAGACATATGGTGGTTGAATAAATACATATATTCTTATTACATTCCCTTCTTCCAACAGAAACCAATCTCCAATTCTTTTCTCTAGGGAAAACTGTAATATTTATTTCATAAGTGGTAGTAACCTGGGCAGCTTCTATTTGAAAAATGTTTTGTATACCTCAAAAATAAGAAAATTCATATATTTGCTAAAATTCCTGTTCATTTCATTAATGAGAACCAACTTTGGGAATTGCAAGTTATCCTCATTAAATAATAGAAACATCTTCACCAAATAAGATTCAAATATGAAAAACCTAGTAATGTGGAATTTCACTAACTAGGAGTGGATACTTTCATCTAGGAACTCATTAAATTTAATACAACAAGACTGCCCTGACTCAACAAACTCAGTTGGACCAGTGCTCACTCTGAACAACAGACTTAGTAACATACCTATCAGTATCTATACCTAGAAACTGACTCATCATGGAGATGACAGAATGGGTTTCATTAGTAAATAGATTTGAACTAACTGGAAGAGCTTGATTTTGCAAGGAGATATCTGGTTTGAAACAGGTATTTAAGAAAGACTTCTTTTGTTCTATAGTGGCTTCTCTAAAATTTTGGATTACGATTTCTTCATTGAAATTTTGAGACAATTGGGTAAAGGTAGCTGGAACATAAAATGTACCTCAGATGACTAATGAATTGACATGACAGATAATTTAAGACTTAGCTACATCCATAATCACCCTCTCGGAAGAGGAATAATTCTAGGTGCACAAGTTGACAAATTCTGGGAAGTTTAGGGTTTGTTCAGTAGTGAAAAAAGTGAAAATGATAACAGAAGACTCCACGGACATCGGCCATTTGGTCTTTGAGGACCTTTAACTTGTTTTTTAACAAAACTATTGAACTAACAGACAAGATAGTGTCAAAACCTTCACAGTCTTTGTCTTCAAATACCTCTTCTATTTTCTGATATTCCAGTACTTGAACCTCCATCCATTCTACATTTTCCATGTTTAAATAGACTTGGGTAAGATAAAAAGGACTACCTGGTTACTAAACAAGTGGACAAAATATCTGTCTGAGTTGGCTTCTTCCACACAATCGTGAGATCTTGTTTTCCAATGCAAATACAAACAAACAAACCAAATCCACGTGCTTTGATTTTATATTATTTTATTCTCTTATTTTCCATGCAACTTATTCAGCCAAATTCATTCTTGTATGTGGATCTATTTCCTTTCACCCTGAGCCATTGATACTGATCATGATTTACCCATGTATCTCTTACTCCCGCTATATTACTCATCCTTATATCTCTTATAACTCCTTGCAGCAGAGTTGATCTTAACCGTACATTTACATCCATTTACTTGCCACCGTATATCTCTTCATTATTTTAACACCAAAAGTTCATCTCATAACTAATTTATACCTTGATTCAACGGATTAAAACTCGACCCTTGATCTCATCTTTAGCAAATCTCCATCATCGACCAAATTCTCCTTTTATTATTTCGCTCAGCCTTATCTCCACAACAAGTGTGCATATTCTCCCACTAGAGAGATTTAACACCATAGATCTAAACCTCCTTAGATCTTTAGGCATTCATCCTTGATCCCCTTTAATCGATTCCAATGAGACTCCCTTTAATTTATCTCATGCATTTTGATTCGACAGAATTATTCATGACTATAGATTTTGATTTGATTAAATACACACCATTGATTATGAAGGTGCTTTATCCAATTCCGCAATCTTACCAAATTTTTTCACTTGCGCATCTTCCATTAGCAGAACGATTTTAGGCCTTTGATCTAGATCAGGATTCCATTGCGACCGTTGAAACATGTGCCCCGTACCATTTTCCGCTGATTTGGAAACTTTTTCCTTCCACGCAAGTTCACCCAATGGAATGTATATGGGTTGTCGATCTTGTTTCACTTTTAATCTCCTCCCTCAATCAGTGACGATCCTACCAAATTCCGCTGGTCCCCGAAATTACTTTCTCCGCAAATGTTCTTCTAGCGGAATTCATAGCAATCATTGATCTCACCTTGATTCATATATTCATCGTCGATCTTTGTGAGATGTACCCTTTTTTATTATTATAAAATTCAATCCTCATGTGCATGTCTCATCGGTGATATCTTTGTTGGCCATTGATCTGCTACCCCCTATTCACCATACTGTCGATTTATGCTTCCTTTTAACTCACTCTGCTGACAACTGATTTTATTTCTTCCTTGCAGATTTTCCCATCGGATTCACCCATAGTCATTCATCTTATTTTCTGCAAATCTACACCATCGCATCCTATCATGATATAACATCAGGGCATATTTTCCACACGAAATTCATTTCTAAGGTTAAATTTAAGATTTCCTTCACATACATTATTTTTATCTTTAGAAATAAGCCCCTTCCAATCATCTAAAACCCCTTATATATACCTCCAGGTCATATGATAAAAGTTTTAGATCTTACCTTATACCTCCATAGGCCTCCCTGCTCTCCAGCTTCTAACCAGAACTAGTGCTAACTGTTGGATCCAACTGGGGATGTTATCCTCCCTGCAAGGTAGCAAAATACCTCACAGACGAGTTCCTATCTTTATTTCCAACAAAACTCAAAATTATTTTGTCTTTTTTTGTATATATAAAATCAAGAAAGTGGCTAACCCTGAAGACCTTAGGGCCTTCTCTCCAGACTTCAAATCATTCAGCTCACCATCTGTACTAATTTAAAATAAATATAAATAATCTATGGTACAAAAATTACGTTCCACCTCTAGGACAGGTAATGCTTTAGAAATATTCCATTGTCAGGGACTCCTTTCAGCTGAACCCCGTCTTGATGCTATAAAATAAATGAATTATCCCCTATGTATGCTTCAATGATGTATGGACCTAACCTCATATGATAAAATTTTCCATGTTTATCCTCTCTAGGTGCATCCCATTACCAAGTCATCAATTTGAAATTTTTCCTCCTTCACTTTTCTGTCAAAGGTATTCTTCACCTCTTCTTGATGCACTTGTACATTGTCATAAGATTTATCCTCATTTCATTCAACTCTATAATTTGATTAATCCTCCTCTGCATGTGATTTGGATCATCTTCATGTTCTTGCAACAGTTTCATGACAAGAAAACCCAAAGATGCTGGAAAAACTACTTCAGCTCCAAACTGAAAAGGAGACATCCCAATTGCTCTTTTTGTACCGATCCTATCTACCCGCAAAACATATTTCAGCTTTGTATGCCAAGATATTTTATTTTCTTCCAACATCTTCTTAATTATCCTTACCAAGCTCTTGTTGGAAGATTCTGCAAGTCCATTTCCCTGTGGATAATAGGAAGTGGAATGATTCAAATTAATGTGGTACTTATGGAAAAAAATTACCACTTTTTTTATTTGAAGGAAGTTGCATTATCTATCACAATCGTCCTTGGACACCCAAACCTTAACAATAAATTGTTCTCTAAAAAGTCCATGATGACAACATCAATGGCTCTCCTAGTTGGTATAGCTTCAACCCACTTAGTAAAATAATCTGTTGTTGTTAGCATACACATATGCTAACCTGAATAATTTGGTTTGATTTCCCCAATGAAATCTAACCCCCATTGCTGAAATGGTGCCTCAACTGAAATTGGATTAAGAGGCAGTGGGACAAACTTTATTTTTCCATAAAAAATCTGACATTGATGACATGTAGCTATTTCTTTATAAATGTCAGAAATCATGGAAGTCTAGTAAAAACCATCTCTTAAAATCTTGTTATTTGTCACCTTCCGAGAGTGATGTCCTCCACAGTCCCCTTGATGAAATTTCTTCATTGTTTTTTGAGCCTCATTTTCCAATAAGAAATTTAACAAAACATCACTAGGATCCTTCCAGTACAAATATTGATTCATAATACAAAATTTTTTAGCCTTTAATT
The DNA here is from genome assembly GCA_001517045.1 of Pseudotsuga menziesii. Classification (NCBI taxonomy): domain Eukaryota; kingdom Viridiplantae; phylum Streptophyta; class Pinopsida; order Pinales; family Pinaceae; genus Pseudotsuga; species Pseudotsuga menziesii. The sequence goes on along the minus strand of LPNX010432851.1, from coordinate 215,268 downwards.
TAATAGATATGGCTCTTGTTTTACTCAATCATGCAGGAGCCTGCAAGTTTTGCAATACATATATGATATCACTATACCATGGAGAAAGAGAAAAATCCATAAATTCCTGTAACCCTATATCAAGTTGATTTGAATAACTGGACAAGAAGTTGAGTTGCATAGAATAACAATTAGAATATGCCATTAACTTGGAAAGCCCATGTCCTTTGACCAACTTTGTAGGCTTGATTTCAAGATCATATTCCAACAACACAATAACCCACTTGGCCCTCTTACCTTATGTATCTAGTTGAGTGAGGATACTCTTTACTACATTACTTGGGACATGTGAAACAATATGAGAATGAAGAATACATACTCTAAAACCTTTCAAGTATTTCACCAAAACATAGGCATGTTTCTCCATAATATTGTACTTCAGCTCTCCATCCCTTAGCACCTTGCTGAAGAAAGCAATAGGATGCTCATAATTTTGACTATTCTTCTGCAGTAGGACTCCAACAATAGTATGCATGAATGCATAAGAGAATACCAGTAAATATTTAGTAAAATATGGACTCACTAAAACTGGGGCTTCAATGATTGCCTTTTTAATATCCTTAAAGGAATTTCTAGCATCCACTATCCATTTGATCTCATTTTCTTTCTTCAGCATATTTGTAATGTTTCTCATAATTTTAGCAAAACTTGGGATAAATATCCTCTAGAAAATTCACCTATCCAATAAATGATTGCACCTCTTTCTTACTCCTGTGCTCTTCAACCTTCAGAAAAGCATTGAATCTTGTTGGATCAATTCTAATTCCTTCTTTAGAAATAATGTGTCCTAACAACTTTCCCTCTTGCAATGAAAAAATCCACTTCCTTGGACTAAGTGAGATGCCATACTTTCTACACTTCATAAAAAAATTCTCCAAATGCTTAAGATGGTCCCTATCAGACTTAGAATAAACAATTATATCATCCATATAGACTACTACAAACTTATCCTTTTTTTCAGCAAAAGCTATATCCATGGCTCTTTGGAATGTGGCTCTTGCATTCATCAACCCAAAAGGAATCTTGGCATACATTAAAGTACCCCATGGTGTAGTGAAATAATTTTTCCCTTGGTCTCTGGAAGGAATTTTACTTGATTATATTTAGAGAAACCATCCATGGTATAAATTATCTCTTCTCCTACCACTTTCTGCAGAACATGGTCCATTTTGGGTAAAGGATAGTTGTCTTTTAATGATACTTTGTTTAGATTCCTAAAATATACACAAATTATGATCTCACCATTTTTTTTTATAACAGGTACTAAGTTAGCTACCCACTTAGAAAATATCAGAGTAACAATAATTTTAGCATTGAACAATTTCTTCACATCCTTTTCAATTAGGGGTAGCAACATTGGATTGATTCTTCTCAACTTTTGTATAAATAGTTTTTCCCCAGGTTTGATTGGAATAGTGTGTTGTATGATAGAAGTATCATACTCCTTCAAATATTCATATCTTCAGGAAAATACATCTGTATGCTTTTTCATTAAATCTATGTATTCTTCTTTTTCTTTTGCAGGATGTTTTTTTGGACAGTTTCACAATTTTGGGTGATTCTTCAATACCTATGTTTTGATATTCAACATCATTCTCAACAAGATGAACCTTATGATCCTTTGCTACATCATTTTGATCAAATAAGTTTTCTAGGGAAACCAAACCTTTTGAAATATACTTACTTTTCAACTGGATTATATCTTTCCCCGTATCTTATTTTCAATTTTTTCTTTTCAACATCTTCTTTTTCGGACTATACATCAGCTTGGAAGTTTTATAACTTTTCATTCTCTGTATCTATTTGAGTATTTAAAAACTCATTCGACATCTCCAAAAATATTTTAATATGCATATCATCATAAAAAAAACTTGCCAATACTTGGAATTGTCGGGTATAGAAGACCTATTTACAACTTGGACTTTCAATACTTCATTTTAGAATAGATGGGAGTTTTAAAATTACCAGCAGTCATAGCTAAAGAATCAACTACCTGATTTTCTATTCTAGGGACCACTCTGATTTTATGTTCTGTAAAATAATTTCCAAACGCATTCCAGATTTCATTCTTGTAGGCCCTCATTCTGGGATGTTTTATATGGTAACTAACATTCACTTGATTCACCACAAGTTTTGAATCCCCAAATTCCTATTTTCTCTTTGCTCCCAAATATTTCAAATCATGTAATCCCAGCAGCAGAGCTTCATACACATCCACATTATTCGTACATTCAAAAGTCAGTTTATAAGAATAATTCTTAAAATCTCTATTTGGAGAACTAATCCAAATGCCAGCACCAGCTCCTTATTTACTTATGGACCCATCAAAATACATGGTCCACAATCCTTCTTCATTATGTTTCTTTTCTAAGGCTTCTTTCCTTTTGGTAAATTCCTTATCCTCTTTAAACTCAATCTGTAAAGGAACTTTGGGATCAACTTGAGTGGAGTCATTGAAAAATATAGAGGATCCCAAATTAGTTTCTACAACATAAATAGGATGGTCGTCAAGATTATCTTTAATGCTAACAACATAGGATAGCCTTTTCTCTCTATGCAGTCTCATGTTTCCTCCAAACAAGGGAATGGTGGCATATGACATAACGATCTGTAATGGTCCTTTAAATTTTGATGCCCAATACCTTGACAACAACATGCGAAACTTGGGAGCAATATCATCTACTACAACATCCATGACAATAATTTTAGATGGAAGTTGTGCCAAGGTTTCCACCATATATTTGATTAATACTAAAGATCTTACCTTTCTATAATCAAAGGAATATAGATATTTATAAGTTCTAGTAATTTCCATTCCCAAAATTTTTACTACTACCCTTGGCATTAGGTTGTGAGATGCACCAGAATAAGGCATAGCATTGTGAAAAATAATATCATGAACATTCAAACTTAGATAAAAAGGAGGGACTTCCTCTGCATCTGTATTTTCAATCTTAGGTCCAAGGACAATAGTGGGAGCATCATATGTTACTTCTAAAATATATGGCTGATAATCGCCCTGATTTTTAACCATTGTAGTGATTTTATGTCTGTATTCATTATTCCTTAAAAATTCATTAAATGGGAAGGAAAATTTGATCTTTGATAATTCTGATTGCAGATTGAAAGATGAAACTATTTTATCCACATCTACAAGTGTTGGTTGTCTGACTTCTTTTGGCTTTTCTTCTTTATTTTTTGAAATTTTATGTACATCATTTTATTTGTGTTTCTCTTTTTGTTTTTTCTGTATTATTTTGACTGTAGAAGGATGATTTGCATTAGCTCTTCCTTTATTTATAGTTACATCTCTACTTCTCAACTTCAAGTTCCTATGAAAATCATCTATAGAATTATGATAACCCCTATGATATTGCTCTAAACCCACCTCAGAAACACTATTGTCATCTTCTTGAGCAAACAAATTATGCTCTTCTTCAGTAAGATATGTTTATGTATCCAAATCATCAAAATGGTGAATATGATTAACCATTGTATCAGTTTATTCCTCATCATCAACATAGTTTTTAGGAAAAGGAGGCCTTATCTGTTGATCCCCATTATTTCTAGGGTTTCTTGGGTCTCTTTTCCTGTCCATTAACCTTTCCATAGTTTTCATTAGCATTTCAAACTTTGCATCATTTTAAGAAGAGGCAACAACAAAAGTGGAAGGTTGATGTTCCTCTCTAGTTATTCTTCTGTCTATTTATACTCTTTGATTCATCTTTCCAGAGGCCATCAAATTGGCTTCTACCTATAAGGCATATTTAAACATAACAGGAAGGTTTTGATACTTTATTTCTCTCAACAACAAAGCAAAATCACTTCCAAACGCATCAACATAATGAACTTGGGCAGCATGTTGAATATTGTAAATTCAAAGGATATTCTAAATGTATTTTACTGATGTAACCCAAGGGAGATGTTATTATTCCTCCTTTGGGGTGTTACTATTGTAATTGGTCATCATAGAATCAGGAGGTACAACCTCCATTGTAAGTCGGGTCAATAGTACCCTAATGAATATAATATAATATTGTATTGATTATTCCTAATTGAAGTTGGCCCAGTCAGTTAAGTGGGTCT